>CAUYTI010107132.1:0-12223 GCA_963575145.1 Galago senegalensis
GAGAAAATGACATGAAGGCTGTGTTGACCAGTTTGATGGAAGTATTTCAGAATGCATGTGAAAACCCCACACTGTACCCCAGAAGAGTATCAATGTACATAGTTAACATTCAATAAAAAAAAGAAAAAAAAAAAAAGAAAATACATCGCATCTTCAAATGTTAAAAAAAAAAAAAAAGAACTGCAAAGCCACATCACAAAAGACACGAAGTGGGTGGGGATAGTGAATGGGAACCATCTTTGCAATTAATCTCTCCCACACACCTAAACACCTCTATGTCCTGGAGTGAGCACGCAGGTTGGCAATCTTAACAACTTTAAATGCATTTTAGAAAGATTAATTTGGTAATACTTCTAAAAAGGTGGAAGATAAATTGACTCAGTAGTGATACGGGAGGTTGGTATAACCAGCAAAGTGGCTTTTGCCTTAAAACAAGTGATAAATCAGAAATCCCTGTGACAGGGAGAGCAAAGAGGCTGCAGACTGTGTGACTGATTTGTAGTCAGTGCCTGGATAGAGCAGGGTGTTGAGAATTATGTGGCCACTTTCCTGGGTGAGCCAAACACAGGCAGGGCCTTGATGTGCTGTTGAAGTGATAGCATATGGCAAGCATTTGCCATCTCTGTCCTATCAAAGGAAGTGGCCCATTCAAAGAGGCTTCTGAAAATAATTAGAATTTATAAATGTTGGTGGACAAGTGCCAATGAAGAAAAATTATGAGCCTAAGGGAATCCTAGAT
Organism: Galago senegalensis; assembly: GCA_963575145.1. Taxonomy (NCBI): domain Eukaryota; kingdom Metazoa; phylum Chordata; class Mammalia; order Primates; family Galagidae; genus Galago; species Galago senegalensis. Next base: position 740 of record CAUYTI010107132.1, read on the forward strand.
TTGGGGTTTGGGTGCTAGATGAATGATAATTTTTTTTTTTTGCAGTTTTGACTGGGGCTGGGTTTAAACCAGCCACCCCTGGTATAGGGAGCCAGTGTCCTACTCCTTGAGCCACAGGTGCTGCCCAATAATGTCATTTCTTTTTTTTTTTTTTGAGACAGAGTCTCAAGCTATCCCCCTGGGTAGAGTGCCATGGAATCACAGCTCACAGCAACCTCCAACTCCTGGGCTCAAGTGAGTCTCCTGCCTCAGCCTCCCAAGTAGCTGGGACTACAGGCGCCCGCCACAACGCCCGGCCATTTTTTTTTTTTTTTTTGGTTACAGCCATCATTGTTGTTTGGCGGGCCCGGGCTGGGGATTCGAACCCGCCACCTTAGGTGTACGTGGCTGGCACTTTAGCCGATTGAGCCACAGGTGCTGAGCCAATAATGTCATTTCTTGAAGTGAGTTAGTCATATTATAAGAAGTAGGCTTGAGTATGTATTATATAGATCAGTGTTGTGTCATCATAGTATATGAGAAGTAATGCATTAAAAAAGCACCCAAAAGCTTAGAAACTGTGAAGGTTAATCATATGTCCCAACTTGACTTGGCCATGGGGTGCCCAGATATTAGTTCAGACAGCAGTCTGGATAATGTTTCTATGAGGGTGTTTCTGGATGAGTTAACATTTAAATCAATACCCTGAGTAAAGCAGATTGCCTTCCCTAGTGTGGGTGAGTCTCATCCAGTCAGGCAAAGGTCTGTATAGAACAGAACAGCTGACGTCCCCCAAGAAAGAGAGAATTCCTACTGCCTATGGTCTTTAACCTGGGACCTTGGACACCAACTTTTTCCTGCCTTCAAATTCAGACTGAAACATTGACCTTTCTGGGCCTTCAGACTAGAACTTATTCCATCTTTCCAAGTAATCTCTTCTCCTGATTCTCAGCTCTCCCAGGTTTCCCTCGTGCCAACTATCAGCCTCATACTTACATGAGCCAATTCCCTATAATAAATCTCATTCTATGTATTGGTCCTATTTCTCTGGAGGTCCCTGACTAATACTGAAGCTTGAAACAACTCTCCTTTTACTTCTCACAATTCTATAAGTGAGACATATGAACAGGATGGCATGGTGTCTGGGGCCACCATGCTTTGTTCTTTCTCAGCATGGTGTCATCACACTTCAGAAGTCTAGTCCAAACTTCTTTATAGTTTGGCAGCTGTTCCCAGCAGTGAGCTTTCCAACAGAACAAGCACCTGTTAAACCACCGCTTCTATCACATTTGATAAAGTCCCATTGACCAAAGCAAGTCTTGTTGCCAAGTCCAAAGTCAGTGTGACAGGAAACTACACAAGGGCACAGGTACCTGGAGATGTAGTTCATTGGGGTCATGAAAGCAAAAATCGTCACTAAAGAGAAGTTTGATGAATTACATCTTGGGCATATTGACTCTGGTGTGTCTATGCGAGATCAAAGTAGGAAGATTTCAGTAACAATATGGGTCTGAGGCTAAGTAAAGATGTTTGAGCTGAGTAAATTAATTGTGAAAGCACGAATATAAAGGCAGAGATAACTCAAAAATATTTAATGATTGGGACAAAACAGGTACCAACTAAGCAGAACAGCTACTGGCTGTATCTTGAAACAGTATCCCAGGGTCTCCTGTCATGCCAGGCATTTTCTCTTTAGTTTTTGGGTTATTGGGAGATGTCAAGAGTCCCATCAAAGGAGACAGGACAGTTAGGGAAGTGGGAGGCCTATGGTAGAAGGAGGACAGTGTGAAGCAACTATTTACAAATTGGTAGGAAACATTGAAATATATATATTTTTTGAGACAGTCTCACTTTGTTGCTCTCTGTAGAGTGTGGTGCTGTCATAGCTCACAGCAACCTCAAACTCTTGGGCTCAAGTGATCCTCTTGTCTCAGCTTCCTGAGTAGCTGGGATTACAGAAGCCCACCACAACACCTGGATTTTTTTTAGAGACAGAGTTCTGTTTTGGCTCAGGCTGGTCTTGAACTCATAAGCTCAAGCAATCCACCTGCCTCTTCCTCCTGAATGCTAAGATTACAGGCATTGAGCCACCATGCCCAGCCAAAACATTGAAATATTTTAACAATTCATCTGAACCTCAGCCCTGCATATAAGCATCAACAGAAACTATGGGTAGTGTTGCTAATATTGAACTAGGATTGATGTTAGTGTGATGTGACCAACATTTGGGATCTGGGACCAGATGCAGTGGCTTATGCCTGTAACTCTAGCACTTTGGGAGGCCCAGATGGGAAGATTGCTTGAGGCCAGGAGTTCAAGATCAGCCTGGGCAACATAGCAAGATCCCATCTTTACAAAACAAAATGTAATTTTTATACTTCAGCCTAATCTATAATGAGACAAAAAGAAGTCTAAGATGGACATCAAAATGTAACCAACAGGTAGGTGAATAGGAGGAGACCCCAAAGGAAAGTGGAAACAGCTCAGCGGAAGGCAAAGCAGGAGAAGGAGAGAGTGCACCAAGGTCTGTATGCAGTAGAACTCAAGAAGATGACTGACTGTCCTTTGTATTTGTCAACTGTGGATGACCTTGGTGAGTTCAAGTTGAAGGAAATGGTCAGGGCAGACCCACACTTCCAAGGCTTATGAGAGAGGCACCTGAGAAGTCAGAACTCGACAAAGATGAGTTTAGAATAGCCCTGGCAGGGGAGAGAGGCTAATTGATCAGGAAGTAGGGTTAGGGGAACATTATATTTTTTAAATATGAGAATGGCTTGTCTGCTTTATATGGACACTGGAAAGATAACCTCTAAGGAGCTTCAGCTTGATGATGTAACATACTATATTAAAGGTAGTGAGTGCAAAGAGCCAAGTCTTGGGTTTGGAAGTCCCAGCTCTTTCAGTCTTGAGGCAAATTTATCACTGTAAACATTGGATCTTGGTTTGAACACACAGTGCCTGGGGAACTTTAAAAAGTTCTCTGTGCATATGTCTTACCACGAACCAGTCACATCAGAATCTCTATGCCTTTAAAACTCCTATGTTATTTCAATGTGCATCCAAAATTGAGAACAGTGCTCTAGAATGTTCATTATTTGTCACTATTCTCTCAGCTTTGGTGTTTGAATTAAAATCCTGAGACAGCAGATAGAGCCTGACCCAGCGTTCACTCAACTGATGTCAGTGCCAGGGGCTTCCGTGACAGCAGCTGCTGCTGAAGATCTTTTCCCAGGCAGAGCTGTGCGTTAGGATCTCTGGGGCATTTACACAATACTGATGCCTGGGCCCCTCACCCCAGATACTGTGATGTAGTTCTGAGGAGGTGTTGAGGTGGACTTGTATCCCCTCAAAAAGATAAGTTGACATCCTAAGCCCTAGGACCTCAGAATATGACTTTATTTGGAAACAGCATCTTTGTAGTGGAATCAAGTTAGAATGAGCTCTCAAGGTGGCTCTTCATCTAATATGACCAATACCCTTATAGAAAGGGGAAATTTGAACTCACTGACATGCATAGAAGGCAGACAATGTGAAGAGATAGAGGCAGAAGAGACAGAAAATAAAGTGCAAATATTAGATTGGAGCTATGCTGCCTGCCATAAGCCAGGGCATGCCTGGGCCACCAAAAGCATGAAGAGGAAAAAGAAGGACCCTTCTACAGGTTTGAGAGGAGGCATCCGACACCTCGATTTCTGGCTTTTAGCCTCAGAAACTGTGACACAATAATTTCTGCTGTCCTAAGCAACTCAGTTTATGGCACTTTGCAGTAGCAGTCTTAGGAAGTTAATATAGAAGGGCTTAGACATCAGTAGCTTTACAAGTTACCCACAGAATCATATTAGATGATTTTAATGTGCAACCAGCATTTTTTAAAATAACAATTGAGGGAATGAAGTATATAGTAGGTGTAATCTAAATAGAAAATAAAGTCATAATCAGTTTAGGAGCCATCCAAAAGTAATTATCACAGTACTAATATTTAAAACTTAGTAACATGTTGAATCATTTTAAGGTTTAGTTATATATTCTTTCCTAACTTGGGGCTTTGCACTAGCAAAGAGGCATTTGATGTCTGGTTCCACTGCCATTCTTGCTGGGATGCCCATTTTTAGAATAATTTTTCACTTTGAGTGATAAAAGTCTAGATTTCCACTTCATGTGAGTTTTATACTTCTCCTACTGGTATAGCCTTTCTTTTTCATGCCTTAAGGGCACTGTCTTGTGCCTACCCCTGCTGAACTGTATCCTCTTCATTTATAATGTAACGATCCTCCAATTTGTCAGAGTTACTTAGAATTCTGATCCTGCAGTCCAACATTCTAATTCTTACTGCTCAAGGAGAGTCCCCAAGACGATTGAATTAAGAATTATATGAACTCCAGGAGGAATCAATTTGGAGAAGATCAGATAATGGAAGGTTTATTATATTATGTACTACATTAAAGTGTAAAGGTGTATGGAAGATAAATGGTCAGTGCATGAATTATACAAAGAGTCCCTTCAATGAGGCTGTTGGATCAGTCCTTGCTTGGGCACAGTGTGTGAGATGTAGAATCTTGTCACTGTCACTCAAGGTATGATCCACAGATCAATAGCAGTAGCATCAGCTGGGAGCTGGTTAGAAATGCAGAATCTCAGACTTCATTCTGTATCTACAATTGTGAGCTGAACGGTGAGCCCCACAGGCCCCAAATTCATATGTGAAAATATCTCAGGATGTAACCATATTTGGATATAATGGGTTTCAAAAGGCAATTAAGTTAAAATGAGGTCTTTAGTGGGGACCTAATTTGATATGACAGGTGTCCTTATAGAAGAGGAGATTTGGACACAGACATGCCTGGTGCTCAGAGGTCAGACTCTGTGAAGACAGAGGGAGAAGATGACCATCTATGAGCTGAAGAGAAAGCCCCAGAAGAAAACGACCCCATTAACACCTCGGCCTTGGATTTTTAGCCTCTGGAACAGTGGGAAAACACATTTCTGTTCCTTTAGCTGCCTGGTGGCTGGTACTCTGTTGTAATGCTAGCACACTAACACAGCCACCAAATTAGAATCTGCATTTTTAAACAACATCCATGGGTAATTCACATGTCTAAGAAAGGCTTAGAAGCACTGGTCTAGGATACCAGTCCTCAAATTTTAGAGTACATCAGAGTTATCTTGATTACTTGTTAAAGTACATATTTCTGTCCCCTGCCCTCCCCCCAGTGATGCTGATTCAGTAACCAGAGATAAGGTCTGCATTTCCAAAAGCTGCCAGGTGGGGTGATGCTGCTGGTTCTCCGACCACAGGATAGTCCTACAGTTGGGGGTCAGCATCACCTTCACCTGTGATTGTTCAGAGGCTCCGCCTCCACTTCCTGAATTAAAACTCAGGGACAGGCTCAGCTCCTCTTCCTCAGTAGTTAAGGCACTGGCCACATACACTGGGACTGGCAGGGTTGAACCCAGCCTGGACCTGCTAAACAACAATGAGAACTGCAACAAAAAAATAGCCGGGTGTTATGGCATGTGCCTATAGTCCTAGCTACTTGGGAGGTTGAAGCAACAGAATTGCTTAAACCCAAGTGTTTGAGGTTGCTGTGAGCTGTGACATTACAGCACTCTATTGAGGGTGACACAGTAAGACTCTGTCTTAAAAAGAAATATATGAAATGAAATAAAAAGGAAGGAAGGAGGGAGGGCACAAAACTCAGGGACAGGGCCAAGCAAAATGATTCTTAAATTTGAGAACTGGCACTTGGGAGCTCAACTAAATCTGAGTAAGGAAGCCACAGTTTGAAATATCCTAGCTGTTTTTGTAGGAGATGTGCTTTCACTCCTCCAATTAAGAAATCACTTCCTGGGCTGAGTACAGATCCCTTGTGCTCATGAGTCTTAGACCAGCCTAAGCAAGAGCAGACCCCATATCTACTAAAAATATGAACATTAGCTGGGCATTATGACAGGTGCATGTAGTCCTAGCTATGGTACTTGGGAGGGTGAGGCAGGAGGATATCTTGAGCTCAGGAGTTTGAGATTGCTGTGGGCTAGGCGGACATCATGGTACTCTAGCCTGGACAATAGAGTGACACTATCTCAAAAACAAAAAGCAAAAAGCAAATCAGAAATCACAGCAAGGAAATGATTCCCAGGCAGTATCTAAGGCAGGGGTTCTCAGATCTGAATGTGATTCAGAGTTACCTGGTTACTGCCCACAACCTCCAGTTTTTATTCATCTGGTCTAGAGCAAGGTGCCAGGACTTGCATTTCTTAACAAATTCCCAGATGATGCTCATGCTGCCAGTGTAGGGACCATGTTTTGACAACTAGTAAATGACCAACTTGCAGAATAGTATGATGGGTATCAGGCTTTTCCATTTCCTGGATATGGCAGACGCTATTAAATAGCCAACGGAGCTCCCAATCCTGACCGGTATTTTCCCTCTCACCTTTCTCCAACACAGAAACTAAGCAAAGGAAAATGCTCACTTCTTCACAGTACTTTGAAGCCAGGAGAGTGTGACACTGTGACACAGTTCTAGCCAGTGAGATCTGAGTAGCAGTCTGCATGGAGTAAGGGGCACTTCTGGGAAGATTATTGCTCCATTTTTGTTTCTTTTGTTTTTTTTTTTTTGAGACACAGTCTCACTCTGTGCTGGGTAGAGTGCTATGGTATCATAGCTTACAGCAACCTCCTAGGCTCAAGTGATCCTCTTGTCTCAGCCTCCTAAGTTGGGACTATAGGTGCCTGCCATAATGCCCCACTAATTTTTCAATATTTTTAGTAGAGATGAAGGTCTTGCTATTGGTTAGGCTGATCTCAAACTCCTTAGCTCAAGGGATCCACCCGCTTTGGCCTCCCAGAGTGCAAGGATTACAGGTGTGAACCACCAAGCCTGGCTGCCACTGCTCCATTTAATAGCATTTGAAGCACTGTATTTTTCCTTTCTTTGGCTTTGAGTACTGCTGTGATGCCTGGAACTAAGGCTACTACCATGGGCCTATAAGTGTAAAGGCAAGAGACCAACAAAATGATGATGGCAAATGGGCAGTGAGGGATACCTAACCAGTGTCAATAACCCTCTACCATCACATGCTGCCTGATATGGGACAGAAATCTTGATTGGATAAGCTAAAACAAATTGGGTTTTCTATTAGTTATAGCTCCAAACCCCTTCTAAACTATAACAAACTGTATGTATGATTAAAAAAAATACAAAACAATCTAAGGTTACCAGACTTCATTCTCTTAAGAACATAAAAATGAAACAAAATAAAAAAGTCCAATGACAACAACTAAAATTCCATCTACTGGGATCATCTTTCATTTTAACTCATACAAAAAAGGTAGAAAAATTTAATTGCATAAATCAAGCCTTTGGAAACATCTTTTCTCCTCATTATGATAAAGTGAAAACTTGTCAGAGATCCACAGACGTCTTTACACCGACATGTGGTAGTTGCTAGAAGAGCCTTCACACATAACATTCTCTCCTTAATGGGATGTAGTTTAAGCAAACAAAGCTATTTGTTTGCTGAGATATCTCTGTTTACCTGTCGGTAATCATTAATAAATGAAGCTCACTTAGCATTTCATAAGTGTTTGAACTTGACTATGTCTTTCTGGCTCATATCAAGCTTCAAAGTTTCATCACCATGTTCCTATAGAAATTCTTTTCATCAGTTCAGAAGCCGTTCTTGCCTGCTGTGTCCTGATGTATATGCCTACATATGCACACACAGACACATTTAGGCATCAGCAGTGAAAAAATTAAACAAAGGTAGAGTCATAGGAAGACTCAGAATAAAATGACATGTGTATCTTAAAATAGCCCTTACAGATGTGTGCATTGCTGAGAAATTGCTTTGCTCAGACTGAAAGCCAGGCTGAATTTTTATGGTTACAAAATAATTAGTCTCTGAGTCAGCTTTTAATCTTATGTTAATGAGACCCCCTACATTCTTGGCTCATACCTTCAAATTAGAGGTTGATCCATAATTAATAAGTCTCATAATGCCAGTACCTGAGACAAAAGAGATCTTTGAGTGTCTGGGGGAGAAAGCAGAGAAGTGTGGCAGTGGTGTTTGCGACTGCATTTCTGCCACACACCCAGTGGGATCCTGGTGACAAAGATGGATGTCTCTGGGCAGTAAGTCTGCTGGTTCAAGCTTGCTTGACAAGGAAAGTGGCTAAATGTCCTTCTCAGGTCCTGGGGGGACTATGGGTGCTACATCTGGTTACTATCTTTAGCAAAAGCTTTCTTGCTCGTGGCCATCTTGGTCTGTGCCTGTGAGAGATTTCCATTTACCTCTAGATCCTTGCTTTGAACTGTCCTTTAATGTCTGAAAAAAATAGAACACCAGGCCAAAGAATAATTTATTTTTTTCCAGCTATTTTTGAAGCCCTGTAACTTCTTTACTTGATAGTTTTACAGTCTCAAAATTTCCACTGATTGGAGAAAAGGAACCCTTGCTGATTAATTAAAATCTAATTTTCTATTCTATAATAATTGTAGCAGTAGCAGGAAGGAAAAAAAAAAGTAAGACTTATTATTCCAAAAATGAAAATGATCCCTGGACTGTTTGGGCTTATTATGAGTTCTGTGTTACAATTTGTTTTAAATTGAATCAATAGAATAAACACGGAAATGAGCTCTATGAAATCCTTTATTTTTAAAGGAGCTAAAAGCCTGCATCATTTTGTTAACATTTTTCTACTGCCTGGGTAGACTTCTTGATAAAGACAAAGGGAAAAAAAGAAAAATGAGAGAGCTTCAGATTTGGGGACAATCTTTTGTTTCTGCGTATGTGTGGTTTTATGGCCAAGATCCCCAGTTCAAGAGAGGATCTGAAATTTTCCAAAAAAAGAAATCTCAAAACAAAGTTAATTTTGATTTACTTAGAATTGTTAGACTCTATGTAACACGGAGAGTTGGGATGGCTGAACTGAAACACACAGGAAGGCACTGAAGAGGCTGGCACAGCCAGGCCCCTGTCCCCTGATCAGGTTCAGCCAATTCCCCAGAGTCCATATGAAAAGTCCTGACCTGGCACTTAGGCATTAGAGCTGCCTCTCCCTGGGTGATTATCTGGTTCACTGGTTCTAATGGGAAGGAAGGGCAGATTTTTATGTCTTCACTTTCCTCTGAGTCTTCATGTAACCTGTAAAGGTTTATGGCCTCTGGTTGTATATGTGTGTGTGTGTGTGAGAGAGAGAGAGAGAGAGAGAGAGAGAGAGACAGGGGATGGTTAGTGGCAAAGTTTGGGTAATTTTAAATTCCACTTTCTGAATTTCCTGGTTAAATGGGTGAAGTATTAAGTGTAAAAAAGTAGGTTACAAAATTGTATACTTTTATTTATAGAAAATGTTTCTTATATATTTTACATATATGTATGGATGTACATATATTTTATGTGGACAAAATATATAATTTATAGTTGTACATAATATATACCTATATTTTATATGAACAATGTTATATATGTACCTTCATATTTTAAAATTTTTCTTATATATATGCATGTATTACATGTGTGTTATATGTACATACTATATTTATGGTATTGTTATATTTGCATGCACAATATATATAATAAATTTGTATGTATATTTACACATAAAGAGCACATGTCTCATATGTGCTTATAAAGTGTTTCTTAGTATTATAGTCGTGTATATCTTAGGATATAGCATATATACTAATGTATCAACTGTATCAGGTGGTCATCTCTGGCAAGTGAGATTGTGAATGATTTTTATTTTCCTTGTGGCGTCGTATATTTTCTAAATGTGCTATATCTATAAAATAGAACTTTGCAATCACAGAAACCGTTAAAAGGACAAAAAAGAGGAGATGCCTTCCTGCATATCTTGCAAGTCCTAAGGACAGTTCTCTTCCTGCTCCAATGAGGGAGCATTCCTAGTTCTCCTGGTCTGGCTCCTTTTCTCAGATTGCAGTCTGCACCCCCTGGTGTAAAGGCCACGGGCTCTGTGGGTTGGCACAGTCCCAGGCTCATTCCCACTCCTCCTTCCCTCCACCTGGCATGCAGGGCTCACTCATCTGAGGCCACCACAGAGAATCCCCAAGGTCCTGCCAGGGCTCCTGCTCCCCATGTTCACTGATGCTCACATGATTTTATCATCTACATTTCTTCTATCTTTCATGGCAGATAAGTGGGGAACAAAGCTAAAATATTATATAAGCCCAAATTCCAGATCAATATTTTCATACACATGAGAACTGAGAGGACTCCAAACAACACAGATGGCAGTGTCCCACCCCTACAGATTCTGATTCAGCAGGTCTGACTGGGGCCCAAGGAACTGCATTTCTAACAAGTCCCCAGAGGATGCTGGATGTGTTGGTCCCTGGACCACACTTTGAGGAGCAAGGTCTAATGGTTCTCAGAGTGTGAAGCCCACACCACCAGTAGCAGCAATGCCAGCAATGCCAGACTTGCAGATTCTATCCAGATGTGTTGTGTTGCTGCCACATACCAAGTGGATCCCTGTCACCAAGTTGGTGACAGAAGAATTTGCATTTTAAGAAGATTTCCAGGATATTCAAATGCACAGAGAAGATACTCAAGGACACTCAGGAGAAGGCAGGTGCTTCCCAAGATAACTAAGAGGCATGCTGATCTGAGGGGCCTGGCCGCCCTCTCCTCCACGGAACCTGCCCAATATCACCAGGCCCTAAGTTTGAGAATCAGCACCAGAAAGAAGAGATGCATTGCTCAGGGGTGGAAAAAGCAAGTTGCTAGGACTGAGGCATCAAAGTAGAACCAGGGAAAGATGTGCAGTGGCTGGACGGCCTCCCTGGAAAGGTAGGCACCTGTGACAATACAATCAGACCCAGCAGGCAACCAGGTTACCCCCAGGGTCAGAGCAAGGCTCTGTAGCTCTGGCCTCCAGCAGCCAGAGACTTCTGTGTGTAACAAAGACTCTTTGGAGGCCAGTCCAGAGTGGTTGCTTTCCTGCTCTGTCAGGAGGGCAGCTGGCAGTCTTTGTGGTCTGCCTTTGTTACTCTTCCTTCCAGGACTGAACGAATCACTTCTAATCAAGATGTTCTTTAGAGAGGTGAATAGTGCAATTAGGTTTCCCATTATGCCTTTAAAAAAAACAAAACAAAACAATTTTGAGGCCTTGTGTGGTGACTCGCACCTGTAATCCTAGCACTCTGGGAGGAAGAGGCAGGTGGATTGCTTGAGTTCAAGAATTCTAGACCAGCCTGAGCAAAAGCAAGACCCCCATCTCTAAAAGTAGCCAGGCATGGTGGCAGGCACCTGTAGTCCCAGCTACTTGGGAGGCTGAGGCAAGTTGATCACTTGAGCCCAAGAGGCTGAGGTTGCTGTGAGCTATGATGATGCCATGACATGCTGTTGTGCCCAACCCCGGGGGTCGCTCACCCAAAGACCACTCACGAGCACAGGTCGATGCAAAAAGCAAGAGGTTGGTTTATTTGCCAACGCGTCAGGGTTCCTCAGCCGCTCGGGAAGGAACCCCGAGAGGCTGATACA
>CAUYTI010107133.1:0-16791 GCA_963575145.1 Galago senegalensis
ATCAGAATCCACAGAGAACTCAAATGTATCAGCAAGAAAAGAATAAGTAATCCCATCTCAGTGTAGGCAAGAGACTGGAATAGAAACTTCTCTGAAGAAGACAGGTGCACGGCCTACAGACACATGAAAAAATGCTCATCATCCTTAATCATCAGAGAAATGCAAATCAAAACCACTTTGAGATATCATCAAACTCCAGTAAGATTAGCCCACATCAAAAAATCCCATAACCATAGATCTTGGCGTGGATGTGGGAAAAAGGGAACACTTCTACACTGCTGGTGGGAATGCAAACTAATACGTTCCTTTTGGAGAGAAGTTTGGAGATCACTTAGGGATCTAAAAATAGACCTGCCATTCGATCCTGTAATTCCTCTACTAGGTATATATCCAGAAGACCAAAAATCACTTTATAAGAAAGATATTTCCACCAGAATGTTTATTGCAGCCCAATTCATAATTGCTAAGTTGTGGAAGAAGCCCAAGTGCCCACTGACCCATGAATGGATTAATAAATTGTGGTATATGTACACCATGGAATATTATGCAGCCTTAAAAAAGATGGAGACTTTACCTCCTTCATGTTTACATGGATGGAGCTGGAACATATTCTTCTTAACATAGTATCTCAAGAATGGAAGAAAAAGTATCCAATGTACTCAATCCTAGAATGAAACCAATTTATAAACATCCACACTTCCATATGAAAGCTATAACCCAACTGCAGCCCAAGATAAAGGGGAAAGAGGAGGGAGAGGATGGGTGGAAGGAGGATAATTGGTGGGACCACACCTATGGTGCATTTTACAAGGGTACATGTTAAGTCTACTAAGTGTAGAATATAAATGTCTGAACACAATAACTAAGAAAATGAGGTAAAGGCTATGTTAACCAATTTGATGAAAGTTATTTTAAATTGTATATAAAACCAGCACATTGTACCCCATAATTGCATTAATGTACACAGCTATGATTTAATAAATAAATAAATAAAATCAACATATATAAATCAGTAGGATTCCTGTATGTCAATAGCAAACTATCTGAAGAAAAAGTGAAAAAAAAATCCCATTTCAAAAGCTTCCCCAAATATAAAATGTGTAGGACTAAATTCAATCAAGGAGGCAAAAGATTTCTACAATGAAAACTATAGAATATTGATAAAAGAACTTTAAGAGGATATAAATGGAATATAAATTCCATATTCTTGGATTTAATATAGTTAAAATATTCATACTCCCTAAAGCAACCTATAGCTCAATACAACCCCTATCAGAATTCCAGTGTCAATCCTGGAGAGCAAGGTGGCAGACTAGAGACATTTCTTTAGCAGCCACTCTTGGTGAGACCAGGGAGACAGGACTCCAGTCACCTCTGACTGGGGTGCCCTGCCCAGAAACATTACTTTGGGGGCACAGAGAAACAGTAGGGAACTCCAAGAGCTAACAACAAGGTCAGGAGCAGTGGAAGACCAGCACAGAACATGCTTGGTGCCAGCAGAGGCCAGCTGGCCCTCCAGCAGAGGACTAGAGGGAAGGCCTGTTCTGTAAATTTTAACTTGGGTACTTGCGGCAGCTACCTTGGGAGAGGTTAAGCAAGCAAATGAACTTAAACAGTACCCAGGGGCCAGGATTCAGCCACCAGGCAGGGTGGAACTCTCATCATTCCACTGCTAGGAGGGTGCTACCACTGTGGAAGGGCTACCCAGGAGGAACAGCTCACAGGGCTGTTCTGGTGTACCTGCTGAGCTGGGCAGCCACCTTGGGAGAAGTTGGGTGGATCCTGCTCCCCTAAATAAGCCACTTTGTAGTCAACAGGTACTGTTTGGAAAGGGCAAGGCATGTCTCTTAAGTAGTCTGGAGAGAGCTTCAGGCTCCCAATCCTATGGGGACTGAGGGTAAATAAATCAGGAAGACAGGACTGGGTCTCTTTGACAACTAGATAGTGGCTTCCAGACCCCATCTTATACAGCAGAATGAACAGCATGATTATATCTTCTGACCCCAGAGTGTCACTATTATACAGACAATATATTGCAAGATATGTACTTTTTCCTTTCTTCATTGTTTTCCTTAATTTTGATTTTTTTTTGGGGGGGGAGTTGTGTTTATTTGTTCTTGTATGTTTATTTTTTCATTTTTACTTTCTTCAATAGCTCTGTTTTTGCCATGGGTTTTCTGCTCCTTTCATTTATTATTTCCTTTTTTCAATTTTTTTCTTAGATTTTGTTTGTTTTGTTTTGTTGTATTTATATTTTTCCATTTTGATTTTCTTCAATAGTAAGGGCTCTATATTTGCTACAGTTTTTCTGCCTCTTTTATTTTTTATTTCCTTTCCATTTCACTCTCTTTCTATTTTTGTAGAGATTTTTCTACTTCTCTTATCTTTCTCACATAAATTTTTCAAACAGCAACTAAAATATCCTTTTTTTACATGTTATATAATTTTATTTTCAATTTTCTTTATATACTTTTATTATTTTTTTCTTATTTTCTGATCTGTTTTATTTTATTTCATTCTGCATTTCATGTATGGGACACAGCCTTACTCTGAGGCCTGGGCTGGGGTGCCACAGCACTGGCCTGCCTAAAAGAGACCTTGAGCCCCTGGTCTCAGGTGTCCTAACATTGGCCTTTAGAAAAACTGTATTGGTAAGTCTCTATTATAACATACTCCCGATTTTTTTCCTATATTTGGTGGAGGTGGGGGTCTTGCTTTTGCTCAGGCTGTAAGGAGCTCCTAACATTGAAGGACCCACATAGCCCAGTCCCCAGAGGCCTGGAATTGTGGGTGTGGGTCAAAGCACTATGCTGAACACCACTATTACTTTTTCTGTTCTTCTTCTCTCCTTTTATCAATTTTTAATCCCCCTTCTTTTTTCTTTTTCTATCTTTTCTCCCTTCTCACTCTTTTCTCTTCCTTTTGGCCCTATACCAAAAGGACACGTCAACACCTAAGCACAGAGAAAAGGTAATTTCAAGAGAAGGAGGAAGTGAAAGGAAACAGTAGGGGAAGGAAGTGAACAAGAAGAAAATACTCATGAAGAGGAACCAACAAAAGATTCTGGCAACATGAGAAAGCAGAAAAGATCAATGTGCTCAAAGGATCATGAGGTAGCTACCACAGAAATTCCACCTATGTAGAAATTACAAAATTGAAAAAAGGGGAATTTAAAATATGGATGGAAAAAACAATGAAGGGAATTAAAGGGTATGTGGAGAATAACCAAAAAGAAATTCAAAAACAGATCCAAATAATGAATGAAAGACATGAGGAAATTAGAAAGGATGTATAGGAGCTTATGGAAATGAAGGACTCATACAAGGAACTTAAAGATGTAGCAGAAAGACTCAATAACAGAGTAGACCATGGAGAAAAAAGAATCTTGGAGCTAGAGGATAAGACTCTTGAGCTAACACAGGTAGATAAAGAGGTAGAAAAGAGAGAGAAAGCAGAACGTTCACTGACAGAATTATGGGACTTCATGAAGCATTCAAACATATAAATTTTAGGTATTCCAGAAGGGGAAGAAGAAGACCCCAAAGGAATGGAAGACCTACCACAGGATATCATAAATGAAAATTTCCCAAGTATCACCAAAGATTCTGACACACTCCTTTCAAAGGGATATCAAACTCCAGGGTATCTCAGCTTCTCCAAGAAACACTGCCACGAACCTGTCCAAAGACAAGACAAAAGAGAAAATTCTGCAAATAGCCAGGAGTAAGAACAAATTGACCTACAGGGGCAGATCCATCAGAGAGACAGCAGACTTCTCAAATTAAACTTTTGAAGCCCAAAGAGAATGGTCATCTACCTTTAACCTTCCTAAACAAAACAATTTTCAGCCCAGAATTCTACATCTTGCTAAGCCAAGCTTTTAAACTGATAGAGAAATCAAATATTTTACTGATATACAAACATTGAGGAAGTTTGCCACTCACAACAAGACCAGCTCTGTGGGAAATACTTTGACTTATTCTCCACACTGACTATCAAAATGGACCACCAGCAAAGTAAAGAACAAAACCTAGCTTCAACAATGGTGCAAAGAATAAAACTAAGCAATGGACTTTCATCAAATAAGATGAATAGAACTCTGCCATACTTATCAATTCTCTCAATAAATGTGAATAGATTGAATTCCCCACTGAAGAAGTACAGGCTAGCTGGGTGGATTTAAAAAAAAATAAAAAAGCACAAGCCATCTATATGCTGCCAAGAAACACACCTAACCTCGAAGGACAAAAAAGATTCAAGGTGAAGGGTTGGAAAACAATATTTCAGGCAAATAGAAATTAGAAGCAAAGAGGGGTTGCAACCTTATTTTGAGATACAAGTGGATTTAAAGCAACTAAAGTTAAGAATGACAATCATGTTCACTTCATACTAATCAAGGGAATAGTAAATAAGAGGACATTTCAATTCTAAATATTTATACACCCAACTTAAATTCTCCCAGATTTATGAAATGGACCTTAATTGGTTCTAAAAAATATGACATCCTACAACACCATAATAGCTAAGGACATTAACCCTCTTCTGATAGAACTAGACAGATCCTCTAAACAGAAACTAAACAAAGAAACAAGGGACTTAAATGTGACCCTAGAACAATTGGGCTTAATAGGATATACAGAACACACCAGCCCAAAACTCAGGAATATATGTTCTTCTCATCAGCCTATGGAACATACTCCAAAAATAGATTATATCCTAGAACACAAATCAAACCTCAATGAAATTAAAATAATTAAAATTATACCTTGTATCTTTTCAGACTATGAGGCAATAAAGGCAGAACTCAACTCTAACAAAAATTTTCATCCCTACACTAAGGCATGGAAACTAAACAACCTTATACTGCATGACAGTTGGGTTAAGGAGGAGATAAAGGAGGAAATTATTAAATTATTCAAACATAACAATTATGAAGCCACAAGATGCCAAAATTTGTGAGATACTGCAAAAGCACACATCGGGGGGAATTTATTGCATTAAATGCCTACATCTGAGAAATAGAAAGAGAGCACATCAACAACCTAATGAAGCATCTCAAGGAAATGGAAAAGGAAGAGCAATCCAATCCAAAACCTAGAAGAAAAGAAATAAGCAAAATTAAATCAGAAATGAATGAAATTGAAAACAAAAGAATCATTCAGAAAAAAATCAATGAAACAAAAAGTTTGTTCTTGGAAAAGATAAACAAAATCAATAAACCTTTGCAAAGATTAACTAGAAACAGAAAACTAAGATCTATAATAACCTCAATGAGAAATGAATAAGGGAAATAATAACAGATACAACAGTGATACAAGAGATTATCTCTATCTAATACAAAAAACACTATGCCCAGAAATTCGACAATGTGGAATAAACAGATCAACATCTGGAATCACACCATCTCTCTTAACTATGAAGAAATAGATCTCTTCCAAGCTCTGATATTGAAGAAACAATAAAAAAAGTTTCCAACAGCAACAACAAAAAAGCCCTAGACCAGATGGCTTCACACCAGAATTCTATCAAACCTTCAAAGAACAGCTTGTACCTATACTGAAGAACCTATTCCAAAACATTCAGAAGGAAAGAACTTTCCTCAACATGTTCTATGAAGCAAATATCACCCTGATACCAAACCCAGGAAGGACTCTACATCTAAAAAGGAGAACTAAAAGACACCTAACCTGAGTATTTATTGCAACTCACAACGGCAAAGATATAGAACCAGGCTAAGTGCCTATCCATTCATGAGTGGATAAAGGTAAACGGCGGGACCACACCTATGGAGCATATTACAAGGGTACAAGTGAAATCTATCAAGTGTAGACCATACATGTCTTAACACAATAATCAAGTAAATGAGGCGAAAGCTATATTAATTAGTTTGATGTAAGCACGTCAAATTGTATTAAAAAATCAACACATTGTACTGCACATTTGCATAAATGTATTCATAATCTATGAGTATATGACTTAATAAAAAAATAAAACAAAAAAAAGAAGAACTACAGACCAATTTGACTAATGAATATGAATGCAAAAATATTCAATAAAAGCTTAGCAAGTAGATTATACCTACACATTAAAAAATGATGCATGGTGATCAAGTAGGCTTTACCCAAGGGATGCAAGCTAGGTTTAACATATTCAAATCCATAAATGTAATTCACCATATTAATGAAGGCAAAAAAAAAATCATATGATCCTCTCAATAAATGTAGAAAAAACATTTGACAAAATACAGCATTATTTCTAATAGGAACACTTAAGAAAATAAGCATAGATGGCACATTTCATAAACTGATTAAAGCCATCTATGACAAACTGATAGCCAGTATCATACTAAATGAAGTAAAACAGAAAGCTTTTCCACTTAGAACTGGAACCAGGCAAGGATGTCCATTATTGCCACAACTATTCAACATAGTTCTGGAAGTTCTATCCAATGCATGAATCAGGCAAGAGAAAGCTATAAAGGGCATTTGAATGGGGGTAGAGGAGGTCAAACTCTCACTCTTTGCTGATGATATGATTTACACTCAGAAAACCCCCGAGACTCAACCACAAAACTTCTGGAAGTGATCAAGAAATTCAGTAATGTCTTAAGGTGTAACATCAACGTCCACAAAGCAGCAGCCTTTGTATATGCCCAAAAAAGCCAAGTTCAGAAGCAAATCAAGGACACAATTCCCTTCATACGAGCTTCAAAGAAAATTAAATACCTAGGAATATACCTAACAAAAAAGGTAAAGGATCTCTACAAAAAGAATTAAGAAACCCTAAGAAAAGAAATAGCAGAAGACATTAATAAATGAAAAACATACCATACTCTTGGCTGGGAAGAATCAACATTATTAAAATGTGTAGACATTTTAATGTAGCTCAGCAGCTAGGGAGCCAGCCACATACACTGGAGCTAGAGGATTCCAACCCATCCTGGGCCTGCCAAACAACAATGACAATTACAAAAAGAAAAAAAAGCTGGGCATTGTGGCAGGTGCCTGTAGTCCCAGGTACTTGGGAGGCTGAGGCAAGAGAATCACTTAAGCCTAAGAGTTTGAGGTTTCTGTGAGCTATATAATGCCACAGCACTCTACTGAGGGTGACATAGTGAGACTCTGTCTCTGAAATGAAATGAAATATCTATACTACCAAAAGCAATCTACAGATTTAATGCAATCTCCATTAAATTACAAACAGCATACTTTTAAGAACTGAAAAATATAGTTCTTCATTTTATTTAGAACCAGAAAAAACCTATACAACCAAGACAATTATTAGTAATAAAAACAAAGCCAGAGGTATCAATCTACCAGACTTCAGATTATAGTATTACAAGTCCACAGTGATCAAAATACCATGGTATTGGCATAAAAATAGACACAGACACATAGAACAGAACAGAAAACCAAGAGACGAAACCAGTCTCTTTTCACCATCTGATCTTTGATAAATAAAACAAAAGCATACACTGGGGAAAGGAATCCCTATTCAATAAATGGTGCTAGGAGAACTGGATAACCACATGTAAACGATTGAAACTGAACTCGCACCATTCACCACTTACAAAAATTAACTCAAGATGGATAAAAGACTTAAACCTAAGACATGAAATGACAAAACTAGAAAACATGGGAAAAACTCTAATATTTGTCAGCTTGGGGAAAGATCTTATGAAGAAGACTTCATATAATGCCAATTGCAAGAACAGAAATAAACAAATGAGAATTAAGCTGAAAAGCTTCTGCACAGCTAAAGATACAACAATTAAAGCAAATAGACAACGTTAAGAATGGGGAAAAGTAATTGCATGTTATGAATCTGACAAAGGGCTGATAATTAGAATCTACAGAGAACTCAAATTAAGTAACAAAAAAGACCAAACAATCCCATCTACCATTGGGCAAGAGACACAAATAGAATCTTCTCTGAAGAAGACAGACAAATGCCTAACAAACATATGAAAAAATCCTCATTGTTCCTAATCATCAGAGAAATGCAAATCCAAACCACACTGAGATATAACCTAACCCCAGTGAGAACAGCCCATATCACAAAGTTGCAAAGCTGCAAACGCTGGCATGGAGAGAAGGGAATACTTTAACACTGCTGGTGGGACTGCAATCTAAGCAGCCTCTTTGGAAAGAAGTACAGAGAATCCTCAAATAACTCAAAATAGACCTTCCATTTGATCCCACAATCCCATTACTAGGCATCTACCCAGAGGAAAAAAAATCATTTTATCATAAAGACATTTGCACTAGATTGTTTATTGCAGCTCAATTTATAATCGCCAACACGTGGAAATGACCTAAATGCCCATCAACCCAGGAATGGATTAATGAACTGTGGTATATGTATACCACGTAATACTAACAGACATAATAGAAGGTGGAAACCTTACATCTTTTGTATTAACCAGGATGGAGTTGAAACACATTCTTCTTAGTAAATTAACACAAGAATGACAAAGGAAGTATCCAATGTGCTCAACACTAATATGAACCCAGTAGACAATCTAATACATGCCCACACAAGAGAAAAACTCAATTGAATTCAAGATGGGGGAGGGGGAAGGAGGGCCAGGAGAGAGAAAAAGAGGGAGGGGAGTGGGTGTGCACCCACTTAATGGGCACAATGTGGGGGTATATGGCACACCTCCTGGGGCGGGACACAACTACAACAGGGACTATACCTAACTAATGCAAACCTAATGTAACCTAACTAATGCAAACCTAATGCAACCTAAACTAATGTAACCTAATTCTTTTGTACCCTCAAATTAATCTGAAATTTAAAAAATTCCAATGTCATTCTTCATTGGGATAGAAAAAATCAATCTTCAACTTACATAGAATCATAAAAGATCCTGAATGGCCAAAGGAGTCTTGAGCAAAGAAAACAAACCTGGGCATCATACTATCTAATTTTAAAAACGACAAAGCTATAGTAACCAGAATCATCATGATAGTGGCAGAAAAACAAGACACATAGGCCAATGGAACAAAACAGAGAGCCCCAAAATAAATCCACCTATTTATAATAAACTGTTTTTTGACAAAGGTGCCAGTAACACATAATGAGAAAAAGAGAATCTCTTAAAAAATGAGTGTTGGGAAAACTGGATATCCACATGCAAGAGAATAAAACTTGAACCCTATCTCCTATCATACGCAAAAATGTACTCAAAATGAACTAAAGACTTAAATGTAAGACCTGAAACAATGAAACTGCTAGAAGAAACATTGGGGAAATGCTACATGACATCAGTCTGGGAAAGGATTTTTCTGACAAAACTTTAAAACATGAATAATGAATGCAAAAATAAATGAGACTATGTCAAACTAGAAAGCTTCTGTACAGCAAAGGAAACAATCAACAGTGAAGATATAACCTACAGAAAGGAAGAAAATATTTGCAAATTATACATTTGAAAAAATTTATAAAGAACTTAAAAAATGCGGCAATAGGTCAAGGAATACTGCAGATAAATGAAATGGAGTCAATTAAGGTTTCATTGTGCCAATGAACACAATGTTATAGTTCGATAGCAAGAATAAGTTCTGATAATGTATTGTACAGTAGGTTGACAATAGTTAATTATAATACACTATATATTTCAAACATCTTGAGAGAATTTTCAATCTTCTCACAGCAAAGAAATGATAAATGTTTAAAGTGACAGGTATGCTAATTATCACAATTTGACATTACTAAAAGTATAGATGTACCATAGCACTGCATTGTTCCCCATAAATAGGTTTAATTGCTATATGTCAATAGGAAGGAATTTTTTAAAAAGATAAGCTCAGGAGTAGACAGTAGAATAGTGGCTACAAGAGGCTGAAAAGGGTAGGGGGGAAAGGAAATAAGGAGAGGGAGGTAATGAGTAAAAATTTGAAGTTAGGAGGAATAAGTCCTAGTATTCTATAGTACAGTGGGTGACTACACTTAGTAATAATTTAGTGTATATTTCAAAATAGCTAAAAAGAGAGAATTTTGAATGTTTCCAACACAAAGAAATGAATTTTTGAGATAATGATAAATTGTTGAGGTGATGGATAAGTCAATTACCCTCATTTGATCACTACACATATCAAAATATTATATGTACCCCATAAATAAGTACAATTATTTATCAATTAAACATAACATTTTAAAAAATTCAGTGTTCCAATTAGAAAAATAATAGATGATATGATCAATACCAAAAGAGAAACAAAATTTATTCCAGCCACACCTTGAGATCACTCAAAATCAAATGTATCCTTTGTCTATTTCTCCTGGCAATTAAAAAAGTCAAATGTATCCAAAAACATTTATTAAAAGATTCAGGACATTACTGACAGATATTATGCTATTTTGTAACTATGAGAGATTTCTGAAGTGATGAAAATAAGCATATCCATCCGCCATCATTAGGAACTTAAGAAATAACTTAATTCACAAGAGAACTTTGAATTCACAAGAGAACTTTGCTTCAGAGTGAAATTAAGACACAGTTGTGACTCCAATCTGTTAACTCACATCTCACAGGTGGGTACTGCGTGTCTTATACACTATCTTATACACTAAGTGTTCAAATGTGGCAGGAACCCTAAGTTCAATTTCATAAGCAAGGTCATTTATCTGCAGCATTCCTCGAAAGCCCCCAAAACAGGTACTGAGGGCAACCAGGGACGCAGGGAACCCCTCCACATAACCATCATAGTAGCAGTCATCAGGCATGAAGGGCTGATCCTGGAGGAGGACACGCTGCTCCCTATAGGTAAACACAGGGAGGTGTGTGGAAATCAACAACTTCTTGTTTCTCATGTGGACAATATGTCTCTGACCCCCAAAATGCAGGCGATAGACAGCCATCCCGAAGCCTTTGTACCTCTGTCCCTGCTGATCTCCTTCAAGGGGACCACCAATTCTGGGGAGGTGAAATGCTGGGATAGTCTGGCCTTAGAGTGGCCAGAAATGGACAAGGACACCTCCAGCCAGAGCAGAAGCAGAATAACCCTGAGGTGCAGCAGGGTGTCACCCACTGCCATTATGGAGCTGTCACCAAGGAACCATCTGTCCAACAGAGGACAAGGTGTGGTGAGGAATGGCTAGGCTGTCTCCTCCTTCTGAGATGCTACTCAGGGTGCAGGGCTGACCTTTACAGATCTGTGTCCTGGCAGAGTTGGTACATAAGAGCTGCCATGCTAAAACTAAAAAGTGAAAATAGGAAGAGCGAGGATAGGATGGGAAAGCTGGGAATGGTGGGAGAGGAAGAGAGAAGAAAGTGGGTAAACTGATGTTTGCATCAGGACCAATTTAAAGCAATAAATACTCTACTTAATAGACAAGCATGACTTACTAGCAAAAGCAGCAATTATAACCCATAGTCCTTTCAATAACCCTGTCATCAGTTGTTGTACTGTCCCTTTCACAGAACTGAAGGACAACTTACATGGCAAAAAAGAAAAAATCTGTATATATTTAACAGTAGATTAAGTTCTTGATCTCACTGATTAGCAAAAACGTTCTCTCAGTCCCACAGATCTCATCAGCTGGCTCTTAAAGTAAATTGATTCTGCCTCCACCACCTCTATCCAACTTTCTTTTTCACTCCTCTGCCATATGCAAGTATCAGGCCTCTTCAACCCCAGCCTAGGTGCTTTCCACACAGCATATGCTATAGGAACTTTGTTCATGCTCTACCCTTGCCTAGACTACCTAAGCCTTTCCTCACTTTGAAACCACATTATAGTAGCCTTAAATGTCCAAATTAAATTCAACATCTGCTTTGCATCATTGATATTCTGTAACCCCCTGTATATGCAGTATATCCTGTGTTTGAAATATTTGTGTATAATATTTACATATTACCATTTGAACTTTCATACATGATAATTTGGCAAAGGAAACATGGTAGAAATATTATTTATGGTAAAAGTAATGCTTACAGTACTATGTATAATGGAAACAAAAAGCTGACTACCTACAATACAATCTCAACCTTTACATGTAAAATTTGCATGAAATAAAAGTGAATATGAAGTTCAATAAAATGAACTCTTTCATATACTGATTCTTTCATGTAGAATTTTCAAAAACAATTAGAAAGCATTTTTCCTCCTTGCCATCTCGTAAAATACTTGTTTTTTTATAAAAAGTATTGAGAAAATACATAAGAATGCCAAAAGATTAAGGAGAAAACTTCTCAAAGAATATCCCTTTCATTTCATGTTCATAATCAGGTATTTTCCAAGTTGCCTTTTTTTTCTAAATATGCTAGGAATTCATTGTTCTATATATCCAGTCAGATTTGGAATATCTCTCTTAGGATACGTGAGACAAAAAAACTTCTCTGAACTTATACAAATGTGACTGAAAATTATGAAAGAAATCACGCAAGATATTGTAACTGTGGAGAAATGCACAAACCTATACCTAGAAGATTTCTGGCAAGAACACAGTAAATAGGGCCATCAAGACGACAAAAGAAAAATATAACCCCACATAGGTCAATAGGTGTCTGGCAAGACCTGAGTGCCTCCTTAAGGCTGACAGAAAAGCAATTACCTGGGACATCTCTGCAAGGGATAAGAAGAAGCTTCCAAGAGCAAGTTTGACTTGCTATAATAATTTAACATGAATTAAAAATATAACTGACCACTTCAGAAGACAAAGAAGGACTTACGTATACAATAACCAATTCACCAGGAAGATATAACAATTATAAACATATATACATATATTTCTATTCAACATCAGAGTACTAAATATATTAAGCAAATATTTATATATACATGAAGGGAGAAATAGCAAAACAATAATAGTATGATATTTCAATACCCCCACTTTCAATGACAGAATAGTCAAAGACAAAATCAATTTACAAAGAGCTGGTTTCAGCTCAGCACCTGTAGCTCAGTGGCTAGGAGGCACATACACCAGGGCTGGTGGGTTTAAACCTGGCCTGGGCCTGCTAAACAACAATGACAACTACAACAAAAAAATAGCTGGGCATTGTGGCGGGTGCCTGTAGTCCCAACTACTTGGGAGGCTGAGGCAAGAGATTCTCTCTCTCTCTCTTTTTTTTTTTTGCAAGAGATTCTCTTAAGTTCAAGAGTTTGAGGTTGCTGTGAGCTGTGATGCCAAAGCACTCTACTGAGAGTGACATAGTCTCTGTTGCAAAAAAAAAAAAAAGCTGATTTGATGACACTATT
The DNA here is from genome assembly GCA_963575145.1 of Galago senegalensis. NCBI lineage: Eukaryota > Metazoa > Chordata > Mammalia > Primates > Galagidae > Galago > Galago senegalensis. Next base: position 13,209 of record CAUYTI010107133.1, read on the forward strand.
CCAGAAAATTAAAAATAGAAGTACCTCTCAACAAAGAAAAGTCCAACTTTTGGCAAGAAAAAGATGACTATCTATCATCTATGAATTAAATATCTGGTGAATTCTACCATATATTCAAAGAGTAATTAATAATAATGCTAAACTCTTCAAAAACATAGAAGAAGGATTTCCAAACTCATTTTATGAGGACAACATCATTCTGAGACTTAAGCCAAAGACACCAAGAGAAAAAACTATAGGCAATATCCCCAATGAATAGTAGATGCAAAAATCCTGAACAAAATACTAGCAAACAAAATTCTATAGCACATTATTAGTAAAAGAATCATATAGCATGACTGAGTTGCATTTATCCCTAGGATGCAATTATATTTCAACTTAAATCTATAAACATGATAAACTCTAGTACATTCCATTACAGAATGAAGGGTATAAAACACACTATAATTTCATTACATGCACAGAAAGCATTTTACAAAATTAAACACTCTTTCATGATAAAAACTCTTAATATTTTTGTATTGAAGGAACGTACCTCAATACAATACAGGCTACCTATAAGAAAAATCTACAGCTGGCTAGGTGCGGTGGCTCATGCCTGTAATCCCAGCACTCTGGGAGACCAAGATAGGTGGATTGCTTGAGGTCAGGAGTTCAAGACCAGCCTGAGCAAAAGGGAGAACCTGTCTCTCGAAAAAGAATAGCTGGGCATTGTGGCAGGTGTCTGTAGTCCCAGCTACTCAGGAGGCTGAGGCAAGAGGATCACTTGAGCCCAGGAGTTGGATGTTGCTGTGAGCTATAATGCTACAGCATACTACCAAGGGTGACAAAGTCAGGCCAAGACAGGTGGATTGGTGTGACTCAAAAAATAAAAACTCCACACCTAACTAATATTAGATAACATGATAAAACACCATTTCCTTAGAGATTTTCCTCTAAGATTAAAGAAGAGAATGCCCACTTTCACTACTTCTATTTAACAAAGTACTAGAAGTCCTAGACAATGCATTTGGACAAGAAAAAGAAATGAAAGACATCCAAGTCAGAAAGAAATAAGTATCCCTGATTTACAGATGATGTGATCCTATACATAGAAAACCCTAAAGATTCAAAAACAACACAAATAACCCATTAAAACCAATAAACAAATTTAGTAACATTGCAAAATATAGCATACATACAAAGTCAGTTTCCTTTCTTTATATCAATAATGACCAATTAGAAAAAGAAATTTAAAAATACAATAGCATTGGCTCGGCGCCTATAGCTCAACCGGCTAAGGCGCCAGCCACGTACACCTAAGGTGGCGGGTTCGAATCCCCAGCCCGGACCCACCAAACAACAATGACGGCTGCAACCAAATAATAGCCGGGCGTTGTGGCGGGCGCCTGTGGTCCCAGCTACTTGGGAGGCGGAGGCAAGAGACTCGCTTGAGCCCAGGAGTTGGAGGTTGCTGTGAGCTGTGATGCCACGGCACTCAACCCAGGGGGACAGCTTGAGGCTCTGTCTCAAAAAAAAAAAAAAAGAAAAAAAAAAGGAAGTGTAAATTCTTCTGTTTACATTCACCAGCTCCTTGTCCTTTAGAATTTGTTCCTATAGCCTCAAGGGTTCTGGAGTCATCCCTGGATGAACAATGGGGTGTAAACGCCTGGTCTCAGACCTGGCCAAAATGATAGCTCAGGGAAGAATCAACAAAAGCATCAGAAACACCTGTGATTTCTCTCCCCAACTGAGCAGCAGCTGCTCAGCCATCATCCTGCTGGGGGAAGAGCAGGTACAGCTTTCATAGCACCCTGTGAATTTGGCTGCAATTACCTATTTTTTCTCTTTGCCCCCCTTAAGTTCAACAGCTACTTGACCTCAATGTGGGCTTTCTTTCTTTCTTTCCTTCCTTTCTTTTCTTTCTTATGGAACAACATCTCCCTGCTCGCTCTCTCCTTCCCCACTTTCTTTCCCTGTCCCACTCCTTCTAAGAAGATAATAATAATTATTATTATTTTATTCTTTCTTAATAATAAAAATAATTTTGTACTTTTATAATAAAAATAATTTTGTACTTTTATATCCTAGGCTTGGTCTAGAAAAATCATTCTTGTCCCTCAAGTACCTATTGAGCTTTCCACCCTAACAGGTTCTCTGGTGTCGGGCAAGGTGAGCTACCTGACTGAATGCCTCTCCACACTGGGGACACTGGCAGGGCTTTTCTCTGGTATGGGTTCAATGGTGGCAAAGGAGTTTGGTGCACTCTCCAAAGCCACACCCACACTGGCCACATCCGTAGGGCACTTCTGCATTGTGAGTCTTCTCGTGCTGACTCAGAGCAACCTATTACCTGAACTGCTTCCCTTAAGTCCCACAGTCATACAGCTTCTGGGTCCCTTGCCCCCAGCCACCTGAGCTGCTGGTTGGGTGATCCAATAGTACCTGGCCCACTTCTAGGTCTTCCAGAAACACTCCTGGCACTCGGGGCAGCCAAATGGCCATTCTCTGGAATGCATGCTTTGGTGTTGGTCTGGTGGTTAGTGGCAGATACCTGCCTGTAGTCCCAGCTACTCTGAAGGCTGTGGCAGGAGGATCACTTGAACCCAGGAGTTTGAGGTTGCTATGAGGTAGGCTGAGGCCATGCTCTAGCCTTGTCAATAGAATGAGACTCTGTCAAAAAGAAAGAAAGAAAGAAAGAAAGAAAGAAAGAAAGAAAGAAAGAAAGAAAGGAAATTGGCTCAGTGCCTGTAACTCAGCAGCGAGGATGCCAGCCACATACACTGGAGCTGGTGGGTTCAAATCCGGCCTGGGACTGCCAAACAACAATGACAACTACAACCAAAAAATAGCCAGGCATTGTGGTGGGCACCTGTAGTCCCAGCTACTTGGGAGGCTGAGGCAAGAGAATCACTTGAGCCCAAGAGTTTGAAGTTGCTGTGTGCTGTGATGCTATAGCACTCTACCAAGGGCGACATAGTAAGACTCTGTCTCAAAAAAAAAAAACAAACAAAGAAGCTCAAACACAAGGAGTACCACTATGCACCTGTTAGAATGGCTAAAATTTAATAAACTGACAATACCAAGTATTGCTAAGGATGTGGAATAACTGGAGCTCGCACATATTGCTGGTGAAATGTAAAATGTTTGGCTATTTAGGAAAAGTTTCACAGTTTGTTAAGAGTAAATCAAATGTACACTTACCACATGGCTTAACAATTCTACTCGTAGGTATTTATCCAAGAAAAATAAAAGTCCATGCAAAGACTTATTTTAAAATGTGCATATCAGCTTTATTTATGATAGGCATAAGCTGGAAACAATCCAAAGGGCCATTAGTGAATGAAAGGATAAACTGTGGGATACTCATATAATGGGATACTACTCAGCAACAAAGAGGAATAACTATTGTTTTTTTTTTTTTTTGAGACAGAGCCTCAAGCTGTCCCCCTGGGTAGAGTGCCGTGGCATCACAGCTCACAGCAACCTCCGACTCCTGGGCTCAAGCGAGTCTCCTGCCTCCGCCTCCCAAGTAGCTGGGACCACAGGCGCCTGCCACAACGCCCGGCTATTTTTTGGTTGCAGCCGTCATTGTTGTTTGGCG
>CAUYTI010107136.1:0-41638 GCA_963575145.1 Galago senegalensis
GTTGTGGCAGGCGCCTGTGGTCCCAGCTACTTGGGAGGCGGAGGCAGGAGACTCGCTTGAGCCCAGGAGTTGGAGGTTGCTGTGAGTTGTAATGCCATGGCACTCTACCCAGGGGGACAGCTTGAGGCTCTGTCTCAAAAAAAGAAAAAAAAAAGAATTGAGATATAGTAATGGGACAAATATCTGAAAGTGATAGGGATGAAAAGGAATGTTGTCCCCTCTTTCTTCCTTGGCACAGTGAAAGGAGCAAATGCCAGGGCATCAGTTAAGATTTAGAGTCAGATTATGGTTCGGTGATCCTGTATGTCCTTGGCAAGTCATGTAACTTTCCTGAACCCCCAGTTTCCTCATTTGTAAAATGCAAAACACCAACGTTTACTTTGAAAGGTTGTTTGAGAGGTTAAATGAGATTAAAATATAACTATGTGCCTTGCTCTATGAAGTGCCTGGCACCTCTACTTAAAGAGTATTGAGAGGGTGCTGCTGCTGGAGGGGAGGGGTACAGGTTTCATTTGCCTGTGGAAGTCAGGGAGTACTGGAAGAAGATAGCACCTGAGATTGCATGTGGAGGTCAGAGGGCACTGGAAGAAGAGAGCATGTGAGATTACCATGTGAAGGAGAAGAGAATTAGCACCACATGGGATCATCGAATAGAAATGAGACTATGATGAAGGAGGAGACTTACAAAACGATTGGGTCTAGAGTAGTGATGGTAAATGTTAGAGGAACAAAGGAGATTGGAAGCTTACCAGTAAACTAGGAAATCCTGGTGAAGTCGGCCTATGAGTAAAGCTCTTATAATTCCAGTCAGCTCCCTAATGGCTGAATTCATTTATATTAAATCTTTCATGTTTCCTAAATCAATAGGACTCTACATTTACCTCAAAATACTACTTTAACTGCATCTCACAGGTTTTTATATGCAATACTTTCATTGTCAATTAACTTCTAGTTATTTCATAATTTGCATTATTATTTATTTATTTGGTTTTTGAGCCTCTGTCACCCTGGCTTGAGTGCCGTGGCATCATTAGAGCTTACAGCAACCTCAAACTCTTGGGATCAAGTGATCCTTTTACCTCAGCTTCCTGAGTAGTTGGGACTACAGGTGTGTACTCCACAACCAGCTAATTTTTCTATTTTTAGTAGAGACGGGGTTTTTCTCTTGCTCAGATTAGTCTCAAACTCCTGAACTCAAGCAATCCTCCCACCTCAGCATCCGAGATTATAGGATGCTCAGCTAGGATTATAGGTGTGACCCTCATGCCTAGCCAATAATTTACATTATTATTATTTAACCAAGTTATTTAGTTCATTTTTAATTTTTCATATGTTTTTTAAATTTTTAAATTTTAATTGTTGATTTCTAATCTAATGGTTCTGTGACCCAAGAATCTGTGTGATAGCTGTGTGCTCTAAAGTCTGAAATTTTAAGAGTTCCTTTGTGACCCAGTAAATGAAAATGTTTGTAAATATTTCATGCACACTTGGAAATAAAGTGCATTCTCCATTTTCTCCATGCTGGATTCTTTGAAGATCTACTAGATCAAGCTTGCTAAGTTTGTTGTTCAAATACTTTATATTTACTAATTTTTCTTCCCTGCTTGATTTATCAGCTTCTTATACAGGTACATTAAAATCTCTCCCAATGATTGCAAATTTTTCAAATCTGTTTTCTGATTCTGTCATTTTTTTTCCCTAGACAAGACAACCAGGGACAATTCTATCAATTTTTGCTTCATATATTTAAAGTCTTATCATTTATTTATTTACTATTATTATTATTATTTTTTTTTTTTTTGCAGTTTTTGGCCAGGGCTGGGTTTGAGCCCACCACCTCCAGTACATGGCGCCAGCGCCCTATTCCTTTGAGCCACAGGTGCTGCCCTCAAGTCTTATTTTTCAGGTGCATGGGAGTTCAAGATTATTGTGCCTTTTTTTTATTTTACAGAGGGCCAAATTTTGAATAGATTGTTGTATCTTCTTGGTAGTTTTCATTATTGTTTGAGGTTGGCCTCCTTCATAGTGATGCCTTTTGGCTTAAATTAAAATGTAATTGATAATACTACTCTTACTGTTTTTGCATAGTCCTTGTCTGCTATCTCTTTTCCCTTTTCTATTTAATTTTTAAATGGTTGTACATGGTTTAAAAAGTCACATTATACTACTAAACTTATAATAACTACCCCATTCTTTTTTTTTTTCTTTTCGAGATAGAGTCTCACTATGTCACCCTGGGTAGAGTGCCGTGGCGTCACAGCTCACAGAACCTCAAACTCTTGGGCTTAAGCAATTCTCTTGCTTCAGCCTCCCAAGTAGCTGGGACTACAGGCACCTGCCACAACTCCTGGCTATTTTGTTGTTGTTGTTGTTGTCATTGTTGTTTTAGCATCAGCCCCAGTGCATGTGGCTGGGGCCCTAACCACTGAGTTATGGGTGCCAAGCCAACTACCTTATTCTTCCTCTCCTTTCATCCTTCCTTAATTTTTTGTTAAATCATCTATTAGTATTCATTATTATGACTAAGTATTATTCATTGCTGAGTCAAAATCAACTTCATGAAGTTAATACTCACCTCATATTTTCACCTGCTTGCTTTTCTACTTCACTATCACTAGTTCTTCTTAGACTCATTTGATAAAAACATAAATCTACCCTCTGTGAGCTATGTTCCAGGCTATCAAACATTAATCCCTTCAGCTTCATTTTTAATTTCTGGGCTACATCCCCTTGAATCATCCATTCTGCTCTCCCTCTGGAGGACTGGCTATCTAGGCCTGTTGCAGGTTCTCATCCTATAACTTCTCGTGATTGTTTCTGGTTTGGAACACCTTGTTCTTGAACCCAGAATCTTCCTTCCCTTTTTATTCCTTTTTGTTGGTGGTACACATTCTCCAATACCTTTCTAAGAAAGGATGTGAGGGAGGCAAATGTGAGATCTTGGGTTTGGTTTTTGTTTTGTTTTTTGAGACAGAGTCTTACTTCGTTGCCCTTGGTAGAGTGCATGGCATCATAGCTCACAGCAACCTCAAACTCTTGGGCTCAAGTGATTCTCTTACCTCAGCTTCCCAAGTAGCTGGGACTACAGGCATTCCCCCACAATGCCCAGCTATTTTTAGAGACAGGGTCTCACTCTTGCTCAGGCTGGTCTCAAACCTGTGAGCTCAGCCAATCCACCTGCCTCAGTCTCCCAGAGTGCTAGGATTACAGGTGTGTGCACACCTGGCCTGTTTTGTTTTGTTTTTTGAGAAAGAATCTCAGTTGCCCTGGGTAGAGTGCCATGGTTTCATAGCTCACAGCAACCTCCAACTTCTGGGGTCAAGCAATTCTCTTGCCTCAGCCTCCTGTGTAGCTGAGACTAAAGGAGCCAGCCACAACCCCCCCCCCCGCTAGTTTTTTTCTATTTTTAGTAGAGGTGGGGCCTCACTCTTGCTCAGGTCTCAAACTCCTGAGCTCAAGGTGATCTACCCACCTTGGCTTCCCAGAGTGCTAGGATTATAGGCGTGAGCCACTCCACGCAGCAGAGATCTTGTATTTTGAAAGAGATTTTATTCTATACCCACACTTGGCTGATAATTTGGTTATGTGTTATTCTGTAAAGTTGAAAATTATTTTCCTTAAAATAATTTGAAGACATTGTTCTTCAAATTGTTCAAACTAGATTTGACTAACATCTAGTATTGCTGTTGAGAAAGGCAATGTGGCTTGGTGCCTGTGGCTCAAGTGGCTAAGGCACCAGCCACATACACCTAAGGGGGCGGGTTCGAATCCAGCCTGGGCCCGCCATACAACAATGACGGCTGCAACCAAAAAATAGCTGGACATTGTGGCAGGCGCCTGTGGTCCCAGCTACTTGGGAGTCTGAGGCAGGAGACACGCTTGAGCCCAGGAGTTGGAGGTTGCTGTGAGCTATGATGCCACGACATTCTACCCAGGGAGACAGCTTGAGGCTCTGTCTCAAAAAAAAAAAAAAAGGAAAAAAAAAAGAAAGGCAATGTTATTCAGATAACTTTTTCTTTTTAATTTCCTGAAGACTAAAAAACCAGGAATCTGATAACTTTTTTTCCCTGAGACAGGGTCTCTCTGTCACCCAAGCTAGAATGCAGTGACATCAATATCACTCACTGCAACTTCCACTTCATAGGCTCAAGTGATCCTCCTGCCTCAGCCTCCTGAATAGAACTGGAACTACAGGTGTATACTACCACTTCTGGCTAATTTTTCTATTTTTGTGGTGATGGGTTCTCAGTCTTGCTCAGGCTGGTCTTGAACTCCTGACCTCAAGCCATCTTCCTACCTCTGCCTCCCAGAGTGATGAAATGGCAGGCGTAAGCCATCCTGCCCAATTGATAATTTATTTATTTAGAGACAGAGTCTCACTTTGTTGCCCCCAATAGAGTGCTGTGGCATCACAGCTCACAGCAACCTCCAGCTCTTGGGCTTAGGCAATTCTCTTGCCTCAGCCTCTGGAGTAGCTGAGACTACAGGCACTTGCCACAATGCCTGGCTAGATAATTTATTTTTTATATGTAACCTTGTTTTCTTCTCTGGAGGTTTTCAGAATTTCTCCTTGGTCCAAGTGTTATAAACTTTTCTCATAATATATCTTGGTGTACAATGTTCTTTTTATCTTTTTATTTGTCTAGGCACTCAGCGTGCTCTTTGATCCTGAACACTCATGTTTTTCAGCTCCAGGAAATTTTTTGGCATTATTTGCATTATTTCTTTTTGCTTCCCTATTTCCTTTACTCTTATTAGTCAGATGTTAGAAACTCCTGAATTATTCTAATTTTCTTATATTTTGTCTCTTTAGTCCAAAAAGAGAGATTAAAGTTGAGAGCTTTCTCAACTTTATTTTCTAACCCTCATATAGAATATTTTAATTTCTACCACATTTTATTTATTCCTTTCTTCCTCTCTCCATCCCTTCCTCCTTCTCTCCTTCTTTCTTTCTTTCTTCTTTTCTTTCTTTCTTTTCTTCCTTTCTTCCTATTTTCCCAGAGTCTCATTCTGTTACCCAAGTTGAAGAGCAGTGACATGATCATAGCTCACTGTAACTGTAACAGGGGGAATGGCCTGAAAAAGGGTAAAAATGTTTTCTGTCTCTCTAAAATCTCTTCCAGTCTTTTTGGGTAGAAGCATCACCTCTTTGAGTAAGAGAGTGAGGAACCATCCCAGCAGTTGCCACAGCCAGAGAAATGGGGGAACTCCTATCTCTCTTCTCTGAATTAGACATGGCCCCAACTTTGTTGGGGAAAAGGAAATAGATCTGGAAACAGCCAAACAGCTTCAGTCATTTGTTTGAATAAGTTCCCTGGAGTGCATGCTGAAACCCTTCATTTATGATTTTGAGGAGGGTTTTGAGCCTTCCAGTCCTATGACAGGGTATTCATTTGAAATCCTATAGCAGGGCATTTGGAGGTGCTGTTTGGGGTGGAAGACACAGGTTGAGTGGAATTAGGGAAATTGACTTGGATTTGGAGCTCATTTGCAATTCCCAGGGAATTGGGGGGATTAGGCCACTTTTTTGGAGAAGATGTTACCCTTTCTGCCCTGGCAGGGTATTTATTTTATTTGTTTATTTATTTGTTGAGGCACAGTTTGAGGTGGTGTTAATCCCCTTTGGATTCCCATTTGATTGATATGCCTTGACATTTTAGATTATTTGTGCTGGGAATTTTCTATATTGTCTGTGATTGATTATAAGTTTTGTCCTAACATGGGAAGCTCCATTTCTGTTCCATCTCAAAGTCCCTTGGGAAAAATTTTGGCTGAATTTTCAGCTTATAGCTATGAACCTATGTCTAAAAATTATTGTAATATTGTGATTATTGTGCTACTTATCTGGAATGTGAAGAAAAGTGGTGATTCATGGTCCTTGGTTTATTCTGAGCTGTTGGTTCTTTTCCCAAGAATTTGTTTGGATCTTAATTTTGATTTGGAGATGCACTCTACAGGGTCTCCTCCATTGCCTCTTCTTCTCAGAATTAATCTCATTTTGCCTTTCTGTGCTTTTGCAAAAGAGAATACTAAACTCTCTAATTTGTAGGTAAATGAGAGCCTAAGTTACACACAGGAGGGTGGCAACAACTCACCTACAGGAGTATGGGAACAACTAGGGTACCCCTCTTGGGCACCTCAGTTGATTTATGGCACCTCTACTTGTATAAATGGCATGCCAGGTGTTCTAGGATGGCCAATTCTTGTACTCAAGTTTTTACTGAAGGACAAATTATATCAAGGAATATTCAGAGCTCCTGTGGTAAACCTACCTCTATAGAGTTAGAATGTTGAGTCTTAAGCTGTCTGCCTGAGATAAATTCATTGCTTATAGTATACAAAATAATCAGTGTTTGTGTGATATTTGATAAATGAGATCCCCCCATTCCTACTGGAACCCTGTAGCCAGCCAGGGCCACAGCCTGGGGGTGGACCAGCAGGAGAGAAGACCCACACATGAGGCCCACCACCAATCAATGCACAGCCAAGCAGAAGGAACACCTGCTGCTGCTGCCATTTTGGCACCATGGGAGGGGATAAGGAGGGCACCACTGGAGCTAATTCTTCAACCTCGCATCCACTAGGTTATGATTTGAGGTTGGAAATGGTCTCTCCTTACCCAGAAGAGAGCTCTATGTGGCCAGAGGGCACCCATAGCTGGGATAAGGGTTAATGTGGTAAACTCTGGTTAATATGGCCTTTAAAGTAAGATGAAAACTGCACATTCTGCTAGGTATGCCAGCCAAGGATCCTTTGAGACAGTCAAAAGGAAAGGCTGTGCTATGGTGGTGTACAACCAGTGTGCTTTTTGGAAAAAAAAGGAAAGACATTGGGAAGAACTCTGCCCAAAATTGCAAAGGGCTTAGGTAACAAGAAACGTTCAGGAAAGCAATTAGTTCTTTCAAGTCCAGAACTCAGATGATGAAGGAAGGGACCTAGGGAGCTCCCTCTAGTAGCTCCAACCCCAATATCCCAAAGAAGCCCTAGGTGCAAATTGACAGTGAGAACTTTTACAAATGAAGGGGCCTGGGGCTCCATGCCTCCCCTCATCCAAGCCCCAGATACAAATTGACAGTAGGGGTTTAATTGGTGCCAAGCTGCCTGGGCAGAATAAGTTCAGAAGAAGGGGGCCCCCACCTTTCTGCAGTCCAGCCCTCAGAAAGACAGGCAGTAGTGAGACAGATGTCGCAGTGGCAGCTGAGAACTGGTCCTCCTCCTGGCAAGTAGCAGGAACACTAGGAGCTGTTCCAAAAGTGGCAGAAACTCACCTCTGAGGGCATCACTAAGCTCCTGCTGAATAAATACCAGGGCCTGGTGAAGTATGCAGGAGACCGCCATTGCAGAGCAGTTTGCTTTAAACTTCAGACCTCAAAAGACCTGCACATCATTATAGCATTTGCAAGAAGAGCTACCAAAAGTGAGTAAAGGCTGACAGGACCCCCAGTACATATAAAAGAATTCAAACTCCCCATACTAATGAGTATAGATTCATGCAGTATCTACATGCCATTAATGATATTGTACAAATGACTATGAACAGTATTCGGTTGCATTGGAATGGCAAGATCCTGGGATTAGGGTGGCCTCAAGGCCCTGCTGGACTATGTTGCCTCAGGGCTTTAAAAGGGCTCTCCTGCTATGTTTGGGGAGAGCCTAGCAGGGGACTTGCAGAACCTGAAATTGGACAGATTTGCAAACAGATGGACTAACACCAAAGCTCTTGCACAGAGCCCTTTAAAGGGACAGATGTGCAGTCCCTGATCTGGATCACAGAAATCAGGTTGCTAGAGACCACTAACGGGGATCTATACTTCAGAGTCTTGAGACCCTGGCTAGATTTAGATCAACATAACCCCTCTTTAAAACTAAAGACAAGCCCTGACATTTGGGGCAGCACAGCTAAGTGGAGACAGAATTCCCATGGAGTCTCTTACCCAAAACTTTGCTTCAGTCTCTTATGAGGCACTTACATTAATTCAACACACTATGGACCTGATGCCTTAATGGTGGGACCCCATTTACCAAATCACTCTGAGCTTCCCTTTATGGGCACTCAGATGCCACAGTAGATACCTTTTCAGGCTGGGTAGAGGCTTACTCTGCCTAAACTTCAAGTACACCTGGAGTTACCACAAGCCTCCTGAAAGAACTCTTAGATGGGCTTCTACCAGGAGCTGCCATTCACCAAGTTCCTGCATATGTATATCAGCACAGAAGAGGAAAAGGCTTCAGAGGATGGTGGGATGACAGGTGGCAGCAGCCCAGAGGCCAGGCAGATGGAGAATGGCATGCTGGTGATGGATGCTGTGGGCAGGCAGCTGCAGAGACAGCTCAGCAGCCTCTTCAAGCATCAACGTGTTTGGCTCCTCCATGGCAGTGCCCTTTGAGGGGGAAACTTGTTTCCCACCATCTGCACCTAAATATGTTGCAGTGTCCTTTGATTGCTCATGCACTTCGAGTGAACCTCCAGTGGGAACCAAGTGAACTGTTTTTCCAAGGAGCTGGATATGGTGAACTCAGTGATCCTGCAGATCATTGAGATGTTCATAGGCTCCTTTCATCCATATAGAATAATAATGGACCCTCCTTTGTATCAAAGATAACAAGCAAGTAAGGAAAGCCCTACATCTGGAATGGAAATCTCATACATCTTGGAATTGATACAGGAAACCCATCTACAGTGGGAGAAGGTGTTGTCACTTTCCCTCTTCCTGATAAGGGTACCCCTAAAGCAGGCTTAAATTACACCCCTAAGGAATAGTTTATGGGAGACCCTTCCTAGCACCCCGAGGTATGCATATAACCATGAGTAAAGAAATCAGGGTAAAGCAATATGTCAAACAAATGGGTCAAATACTAACTACTATGCATGAGTCTGCTTCTTTCAGGTCCTCACCTCAGCTGAAGGCACTCCTCCACCCCTTGAAACCAGGAGACTAGGTGTGGCTTAAACCCTGAAAAGAACAAGAACCTGAAAAACAATTGACAAAGAGGTGGAAGGGATCCTAAGAAGTGCTTCTAAAAACTCACACCTCATTGAAATTGTCAGGAATAAAACCTTAGGTCCACCATACCAGAGTAAAGAGGTGCCCCAGAGAAGAGGATGAAAAAAGCCCCAGTGGATGAGGCTTTAGCCACCTCAATACCTGTTGAGGAGGAAAGAAAAATAAAAATGTTGATTTATTTATTTATTTATTTTGCTAACCTTTCTTTTTACCCAGCCCTGTATCAGACATTGTGAGCGAAACACCCACTGTCTTACTAGCATCTTAGATACCAAGTGGGGTAAAAATAAAATCTTATCCTCCCTCATTTCTCTTGTCAATCCTCACAGTAGTAATTGCTCCTTATGCCCTTTTTTGCCTGGTAACCTATCATATTGTTTATTTTTGTAATTCTCCTGCCAAATCTTTACAATGGCGTAAAGAAGTACAAACCTTTCATCTAAAATGTCACCCCAATGCACCAGGAAGTAGCCCAATGAGCACGTCACCTCCTCTCCCATAGATATGGAAGAGAAAAATTGACAATGTGGAATATATAACAGGATAATGGCCTGGAAATGGGTAAAATGTTTTCTGTCTGTCTAAAACCTCCTCCACTCTTTTTGGGAATTAAAACCTGCATCCCTAGGCTGGGCACTGTGGTTCATGCCTGTAATCCTAACAGCATTCAGGAAGACTGAGGTGGAGTGCTTGAGCTCAAGGGTTCAAGACAAGCCTGAGCAAGAGTTAGACTCTGTCTCTACTAAAAATAGAGAAACTACCCAGGCATCATGGCAGGGACCAGTAGTCCCAGCTACTCATGAGGCCGAGGCCAGAGTATGGCCTGAACACAAGAGATTGAGGTTGCTGTGAGCTATGATAATGCCACGGCATTCTACCCAGGGGGTTAGAGTGATACTCTGTCTCAAAAAAAATAAAAAAACAAAACCCTGCATCATCTCTCCCTCAGACCAGTGGCATGAAAGTGTCCTTTGTTCTTTGTACCATAACAGATGGTTCACAGGAATTGCCCAGGAGGAGGTTACAAGATTGTCTTACCTAAAGATGGGATGAATTAGAACCATCAATTATAAGCAGTAGCCTAAAGCCAAAAAACTCCCCTTTGAAAGGTCTCTTATTTCTGCTCAGAGGAGGAAGTTAGTACTTGAAGACAGGAGCCTGGCAACTTCCTCATTTGTCAGCAAATTAATAAACTTCTCTTTCCTTCTCCTCAAACAACTTATCCTCATTCCTCTTATGTGGCTTCAGGGACAAGTGCTGAACTATTGGTAACATAACCTCCAACTCCTGGGGTCAAGGGATCTTCCTGCCTTAGCCTCACAAATAGCTGGTACTACAGGTGTAGGCCACCATGCCCAGGTAATTTTTAAAAATTTTTTGTGGTGATAAGGTCTTGCTATATTGCCCAGGCTGGTTTTAAACTCCTGGGCTCAAGCAATCCCAAAGTGGTGGGATTATAGGCAGAAACCACCACCATGCCTCACCTAATTTCTGAGGGCTTTCTGTTCTTCTGATGTTTCTGTTTTCATTTCATGGAAGCAACACCTTATGCCTTAACTCTCTAAGTATATCAATTATAATTTGGAGAAGTTTCCTTTCCTAGCATCATCTACGTTTGTTATCATCTATGGCTTTCATGTTTGAGCTTTGAGATACACAGTGATCTTTTGGGGGACTCTAGGTAACTAAGTTGTACCTAGGCTTCGAGAAGAAAGAGAAAGATCTTGTTTGTGTTAAGGTCTGTGAGGTTCTTGAACAAAGGTTCATGATAATATATCACTGTCTAGTACAGTAAACAGTTGATTTTTATTGACTGAATATGGTAATGAAATTAATTGAGTGCACCTAGGTATTTGTAATCCAATTTCTATTAAAATTTCTTTCACTATTATCCTGATAAATTGTGCAGAATGGAAATCTACTAAAAAAAAAAAGACTTTTTCTTACCATGGATTTTATATTCTGTATCAGTGATCTGCAAACTATAATCTGGCATAATTTTCAAGAACCTGGGTCCATAAAGTTTTACCTAACTAGACTTTTGCCTTTTCTCCCCAACTTCTCTGTACATTTCTGGTATAGGACAATACAGTTAATTATCATGATTTGATGAGAAAAAGTAAGACAAATAAAGCTATATTTTTAAAAATTGGTCTTACAAAGAACAATTAAAGGCATAGCATAACTAAATTATCCACTATATATTTTTGACATTCCCACAATTAGTATATTCCTGGATGTAAAGCCCAGAGGGCAGACTCTTTGTAAAATACTCCTTTGGAACCTAGAATTTAGATCCAATAATTTGTAGTAAATTCTTAAAATTTATCTTTGAGCTGGGAATGAAAGTACATGCCTATTATCTCAGCTACTTGAAAGGCTGAAGCAGGAAGATCACTTGAGCCCAGAAATCCTAGTCCAGCCTGGACAACATAGCAAGACCCTGTCTCTAAAAAATATTTTTTAAATAAATAAGTTTTAAAATAATGTTTATCTTGAAAATATACCTCTCCTTTCCTAACTGATTCAATATACAATGAAAATTGAATAAATATGTATTGATTAAATGGGGTCTTTTTTATGCCAAGAGCTGCTCTAGGCATTAGGGAAATAAAGGTGAAGAAACTGGCAAGGGTTTTTTGTTTGCTTTTTATTATGGAAAGATTTAAACCAGTGTTTTTCAACCTTTTTTATCTCACGGTATACTTGTACCTATAGTTAAACATCCACAGCACACTTAAATTATGTTGATAAAAAAAGAATAAAAAAATATGTATACTTACTGTGCATTGAACATCTTTCAAAAATAATGTAATTAATGATCTTCAAAAATTTTTGCAGCACATCTAAGATCCTCTCATGGCACACTGGTTGAAAAATCACTGATTTAAATATATGCAAAAATAGAGAAGAATGAACTGTTACCCATCATCCAACTTAAACAATGTAAACTCAGCATTCTCTCAGTGGTAACCCACTTCCCCTCCATATTAGTTAAAGCAAATCCAAGATGTCAGGTTATTTCACCCATAAATATGTTGGCATGTATCTCTAAAAGAGAAATACTCTCTAACCATAACCATAACATCGTTAAGGCTGGGTGCAGCAGCTCACTCGTGTAATCATAGCACTCTGAGAGGCTGAGGTGAGTGGACTGCTTGAACTCAGACTTCAAGACCATACTGAATAAGAACAAGATCCCATCTCTACCAAAAATAGAAAAACTGAGGCAAGAGGATTGTTTAAGCCCAAGACTTTGAGGTTGCTGTGAGCTATGACACTATACAGTGTGACAGCTTGAGACTCTGTCTTAAAAAATAAAGACCAAAAAACCCAAACCAAACAAACAAAAAACCTATAACATCATTAGCCCACATAAAAAACAAACTGACAACGTCAATAATCTGGAGTTTTTATCTATTTTTTCAGTGCCTATATTGAACTGATGGAGATTATATTTTAATAAGAGACAAATAGGCAAGCAAACAAATGGGTAATGTTAAGTAATGATAGGTATTATCATAGCAAAGTCCAGGTGATGAGACAAAGATTGATTTTCTACTGGGGGTCAGAGTACTCTGTGGGGAGGTGATGTTTTCCAGGGGTTGTATGTGACACAAGGGAACAAGGCACCCCCGTGACTGTCTGCAGGGTGGACGTCCCAGAGGCAGACCTTAGTGTTCAAGACCAGCCTATGAGACTTAGAGGAGTAAGAGAAAAGGAGAAAGGCATGATTTAGACACCAGGGACATGATAAAGAAGATTTCAGGTTTGATTCTAGTGATTGGGAAGCCATTAGAGGGTTTTGAACAGTAGAGTGACATGTTATTTATGATCTATGATTACAAAGAAGCATTCTGGCTTCTGTGTAGAAGAACATTTGTAGGAAGAAAGTGCGCAAATGGGAGACCAATCAGAAAGCTGTTGAAATAGCTTAGGTGAGAGCTGATGGTAAAGCGGCCATGAACCAGGAGGTAGCTGTGGAGATGGCAAGAAATGACTAAGTCTCTAGATATGATTTTAAGCTACAGGGAAATGGATTGGCTGATAAACCAAATGTAGGCTATATGAGAAAAAGATAAGCAAAGGGTCACTAGATACCTGGCCTGCACAATTGGTAACATTTACTAAAGTGAGGAATACTTGGGGGATGATCAGATTTGGAGGAGAAACATGCACTCTCTTTTGGACACATTAAGTTTGAAATGACTGTTAAACATCCCAACAGAGATATCAGTTAGGCAGTTAGAGAGCTGACCCTGGAGTTTATCTGAGGGATGGATCTATAAATTTAAGAAATATCAGTGTATAGATGCTGCCGAAAGCTGTGAGACTGGATGAGGTCACCTAGGTAGTGAGAAAGGATAGAGAAAAGAAAAGGTGGGAAGAGTAAAGGATCTATCCAGGAGCCCAAGAAGAGACCAGTGAGGTAGAGGAAAGCCAGGAAAGTGAGTGCTCTTCCTCTTCTACTCTTTCCTCTTTTCTCATTAATTTTCATCTGCTTTCCATTTAAAAATGAAACAAAGGTTTCCAGAACCACTGGCTCAGGAAATTTTTTTTTTTTTTTTTTTGAGACAGAGTCTCACTATGTCGCCCTTGGTAGAATGCTGTAGCATCACAGCTCACAGCAACCTCAAAGTCTTGGGCTTCAGCGATTTTCTTGCCTCAGCCTCCCAAGTAGCTGGGACTACAGGCGTCCGCCACAATGCCTGGCTATTTTTTGGTTGTAGTCGTCACTGTTGTTGAGCAGTTGTAGGCCAGGTTCGAACCCACCAGCCTTGGTGTATGTGGCCAGCGCCCTACTCACTGAGCTATGGGTGCTGCCTCAGGAAACTCTTATCTAACTGACTCTAGGCAATGGTCCCTGGGATCCAGGAAGAAAACTGACTTTAATTTAACTGGCTATGTGCTGCTGTGAGATCAGTATGATTAAGATTGAGAAATGATCGTTAGACTGGACCATATGGTGGCTATTGGTGATCCTGACAAGAATGAATTCCATGGGGCGATGGGACAAAAACTTTGGTGTAGTAAAAGGAATGGAGATGAGGAAGTGGAAACGGGAGCAGAGAAGTTGAATGGGAGCTGTGGAGTCAAGGGAAACCGTGCAGTTAATGAGAGTTATTACTGCATGTTTATATGCTGATAGGAATAATCCCTATAGAGAGAAAAACTGATGATACAGGAGAGAGAGGAATAATTCCAGGAGCAAAGTCCCTGAGCAGGGAGATAGGACAAAAGATCTAATGCAAAAGTCAGGGAAATACCAGGAGCACTTGATAGCACATCCACATCCTTCCAGTGGGAGGAAAGGCAGTGCACGTGTGTAAAGCTAGGCAGAGGGACAGACTCAGTGGATGGAGGGTGTGAAAGTTCTCTTCTGCCTAGTCCTATTTTCTCCACAAAACAATAATCAAGGATGTCAACTGGAAGTGAAGATTTGAGGGGTGGGGTGTTGATTTGAAGAGAGGAGAAGATGAGTGGAAGGTTTCATTGATCACAAGAGTAGGGTAGGATTGCCAGGCAGTGTTGAGGGCCTGCTTGAGATCTGTGCAGTACATGAAAGCATCTTCAAGTCAAATTTTTGATTGTGTTTTTCTTCTCTTTCTATGTTCTAGCCCCTGTCCAGATACTAAGGGCTATATCTTACTACAATTAGTTGGCACATCAACCCATACATCGGTAATTACTTTATTTATTTATTATTATGTATTAATGTCCGTCAACATTCATTCATGCAATCATATTTATTGAGTGCCAGGCACCATTTTAGGTACTGCGGTTATAGCAGTAAACAAAGCTGGTCTCTGCCCTCAGAGAACTTGTTTTCTCCATCTTGAAAGACATGATTCCTCATCTTCAGCAAACATAATGAAGACTGGTTAGGAAGTGGAAGTTTCCATATTAAAGTACTCAAAACTGGAATTGCACAGTTCCTTAGAATAAAAGGAGAATGTGAAGGCCCCTTAACAGATTAGGCCCAGAAAAGAAGTCAAAGAGGTACAGGCTGCCACGGGGAGTGCACCTTTCTTTCTTTCCCACTAGTACTGGACTGGCTTGATGGAATCTGACCAAGTGCAGCAGACAGGCGAGTAATCTGCTGGAATTTTTGTCTCTAGTGTCAGAGTAGGGATTCATCATTATCTCCAGAAGAGCATGAATTAATTAGCCATCATAACAAAGCAGAGTCTGCTCCATCCAAGTTCTCAGGATCAAATAAACCCTAGAAGATACAACTTCCTTTGAACCTATAAATATGTCCCAAAGACAAGCAGAGCATACATTAAAAAGGGCTTGTTAACTGACTGAGCCTCCTCGTTTCATCATCCTTCCTTTCTTTCTTTCTGAACTGTTTTGGCCTTCTGTTTTTTATTTCTTTTCTCATTAATTTTCATCTGCTTTCCATTTTTAAATGAAACAAAGGTTTCTAGAACTATTGGCTCAGGAAACCCCTAACTGACTGTAGGAAGTGGTCCCTGGGATCCAGGAAGAAAACTGGCTTTAATTTAAAGCAGGGTTTCCTTCTGGCCTTGGGCATGTAGATATGATAAGAAGAGTGGAGTGGGAGCCGTGAGCTGACTCTGAGGAGAGATTTGGGTCCTTGGTTAGTGATTTTAGACTTCACAGCTCTGTTACAAAGAACAAGAATAAAGTGTTACCTATTGGACCCAGAAAAATATCAGGAATGGAGCAGATGAGCTCTGTGCCCCATTACTTTGTATTAACAGGTGCTTCTTACCTGTTGTTTGGAAAAGGGGAATATTGGAACATAACTATTTTTGGTTTTATTACAAGCCATGCCATATCCCTATTTTTCCAGTAGGTGTCAGCCACACACAGTCTTGCTCTTCCTAAATCCCTATTTGTAAGATTGGATAGGTGGGTAACCCTTTCACCCACCATTTTCCTAATTAAAGGGATCAATTTCTTCCTATCTCAAGCATGCAAAACATCTAAACAATTGCTCGGATATTGGAAACAGAGTTATACTAAGCACCTGGAATGTGGTCACGCTGGGAACTGTGTGAGGGAGTGACAAGTGTCGAGGGACCCAGATTAAGTGTTATGTGTGTGCACTGAACAGATAAGTGTTGGTATGTAGGTGGGTCTCTTAAAAGTCAGTGTTATGACACCAACTTAAAAACACAGAGGTAAGGTCATGCTCCAAAGTCCTCTGTTTCCTTCTGGCAAAAGAAATCAAGGCTTTGACCAGTAGCTACAGCATCCAGATAAAAGTCATTATCTTCCACTGGCCTTTGACCAAATTAAGTCTTTTTTATCTCACGTAAAACAATTCTTTGAGCTTCAGCTTCCTAATCTTTAAAATTTTTGAAATAACTACCTTGTCTACCTAACATACTTAATGAGAAGGAAAATAAGATTAAGATATTGTTCATGAAACTATAGACCATAAAGCACTATTTAAATATAGAGAGTAGAATAAAAATAGAAAAGAAAGGCGAATGAAGAAGAGAATTATGAATAAAAAGGAATTCATTAAAAGGTGCTCAAAATTTAATGAACTTCAGTTAATGATCTTTTGCAGATTTTTCTCAACATATACTATTACACCAAGACTTCACTTTCTCTCCTGTGTTCAACGTTAGTCCGGTGGAATTTTGACACACTTAGTATTTATATCACAAAAAGATCCCAACCTAACGAGAGGCACTTAATACAAATGATAGTTCCTTTGAAGGAAGATTCCTTTCCTAGCTTTTACATTGCACCACTAACAATCATAAGCCATTTGTAACTTCCAAGCGCTAAAGAAACAGAAATTTTAATCTTCAACCACCCTTTCTTTCCAATTGTGTGCCTTTAATACCACTGTATTGCAAGAATATTTTTGATCCCATATCTCTCCTTTGCTTCTTAGTTCATAAATTAATAGGAGTAAATCTTACCATATTATTGTCAGTTTGCACTGGTTTTGTCAAGAGATGTCAAAGTCATCCTGTTCATGTTTTATCTCCCATTGAGTCTGCATCATTTAAATCAGAACTACAAAACTTACCAAAGGAACTTACATTTGAGAAACTGAAAAATTGTTTGTTTTATTATACCTTAATGGTGAAATGTGAGCCAAAGTCTTCAAAATGTTTAAAAAATGAATCTATTACATGTTTCCCTCAATGCTTAATAAAGTTGTCAGTAAAGGCCAGAAGTGATTCAAAAAATTTTCATTTTCCATGACTCATCTCCTCCTGTGGAGTTTTGGGCTATATATTCCCTGCTTTGTCTGTTCTTTTTGTTGAAAATCCTTTATACTCTACCCCCAACCTTTTTTCTGCTGAGGCTTTCAATTTGCTATATCTTGAACTAGCAGAAGGAGAGAGGCTGAACTTTCAACCTTTGAAACCTCTTAATACTTGCTGAGTGATCAAGGCACAGGCTGAAAAAAAGATTGCTGATCGGACTTTTACCCCATTTGGAAAAGCTATTGCTACAATAGCTCAACCACCCTTATTTAAGGAATTAAGTAGTTCTTTTCCTTCAAACCCCAAATCTTTTGAAACATTTTTCAGAAAGTGAGGCAAAATTTCTGTAGTTAGTGATCGGTTTAAGGAACTTACATAATATATTAAATAATATTTAACATAACTTATAATGTCTCTATAAAAATTTGAGTCTTACTAAAAAATGAAATAAAATACGTCCATTTTATTGAACTTACAGCAGATGGTGTTGTCTGCTATATTGCCTCATGCTGTTTTTTCATACACATGACAATCATGGGTAGAGATCGTTGAGGAAGCATTTCCTGAGGGAAGCAGTAGCATAGTATCAATCTGGTAAAATACTAAGTTAGTTATCTCTTACTATCATCAAGTCTGTTTGATGATCATTGAGGTGCTGATAATTCCCCCAGAAGTTATTGCTTTTCAAATAATTTACCGACGCAAAACTATTAGAAGTTGTGGGAGCAGCAGCCCTAAATAAGAGCTGTGAACAGCCAGGCTACCACCTGGATTTTGTTTCCTCTGTACTCTTCATCTTCACGATGACACTAAATGAACTTCTCTTTGATTATTCTTGATTCTTTCCCTTCCCCTCCCCCACCCGCAGATTCCTCCTACTTTCAAGAAACCTGGAAGGTGATGTCCCTGCGAGCTTCTCTCCTGTATCCTCAAATGATCAAGACCTAAATATTTTAAAACATTGGCCGGTTTATTTCTGATGGCCTTAAGAGCGTCTGCACAACTGTTCCCTTATTTATAAAGCTCACAAATGCTGTAACGTTATACTAGCTAATGAGCTCTCCGGGAACAGTTGACGTGGAAGGATTTTACTTCCACTTGGTTTCAAGGCGAAAGATGGAGCAAGTGAGAGACGATTACAAAGAGAAATAATTTGGTCCATTTCTCAGTGATCTCTGGGGGCTATGTGCTAATATTTAAATTGAAGAGGAGGGAGGAGACGCAACTGAGGATGGAGAGGAACCGAGGCGGCGGAGGCGGAGCCTTCTTCAGCAAATAAAACCCTTGCTAAAAGGGAAGCACGGCAGTGTGTGGAGCAGCCACTCTCCTGTAACCCGGAGAGATGGGGCAGTCTGTGCCCTAGGATCGAGATCGGAAGAAGGAAAACAAGGACAAGAAAATCAGCGAGAAAACACGACATCTGGAAAAAGCGGAAGCAGAGACGGGGCAGGGAAAAGAACCCCACGGCAGGTGGAAGCCAGATTTAGAGCAAAACGGTCAGGGCCACAGGTTTGGAGGGGGTGTTTTTTATTCTTATTTTATCGTTTCTGAAAGAGAAGTTTTTTTCTGGAAGAGAAGTACCTGAAGACTCGCCTTTTTCCTCCTACAGTTAATGAAAACTACATCTGTCCTTATCATAAAAGCAAAGACTAAGGGGAGATTAAAGGCAACCTCTGTGTTATTAGGAGAGCTGAAGGGAAATCCAGACTCTCTTTTGGAAGCTCCTGAGATAAGCCACTGCCTGGTACACAGAGCAGACCATCCCGATTTCTGAAGATACATCCCTCTCATCAGAATTCCAGCCCGAGTCGCTGGTACATATTTTTGTATTTAAATATACCTGTCTCTCCCCCACACTCCCTTTTTAGCAACATTTCCCTTGTTTTTAAGCACAAGTGACAAGCAAGCGTCCATACAGAGTGGGGATATTTTTCCTTTTTACCTGCTTATCTTTTTTTTAGAGAGTAGGAGTGGTCCCTGTTTCGGGAAAGGACGCTTTGACTTAGAGGCTCTCTCTCAGCGTATTTACACGCACACGCATTTAGGAAGACAGACAGCCTTTGGAAGTTGAAATCCTACTTAGAAAAATGGCAAAGGGAGCCAGGCACCGAAATAACACTGAAAAGAACCCCCCAGGTGGGGACAAGCCGGACGCCAGCCCCGAAGCTGGTGCCGAAGGGGGCGGAGTAGCCCTGAAGAAAGAAATCGGATTGGTCAGTGCCTGTGGTATCATCGTAGGTGAGTTCGATTCCTTTTCCCACCGGCTACTCCTCTCCCTCTCTGGTGGTTCTCCTGTGGGACTCAACCCTTTGAAAGCACTCCTTAGAAAGGGGTTGTCGGTCACCTGTGCTATAATCTACTCCACCTGTCACGTTTGAGCCGTGTAAGAAGTGATATATGTCATACAAGTCTTCCTCCAAACCAGGCAAATAGTTCTGTTTTGTGTTCACAGAATGGTGCAAATAGAGGCCACAAAGCTGGCTGATGATGAGCATTGTCTAAAGGCTTATTAGAAATATAGATCTCGGGGCTGGCCTCCAAGTTACCAGGTTGGATAGGAAACTTGGAGATTCTGACTCGGTAGGTTTAAGGAGTAAGCTTTTACGCAGTCACCCTTCCCAGGCTGTAGACTGGCTTTTGAGTCATATTTGGTAGATATTTTGCTGTTTTATGTTATACAAAACTAGGGGATGTGTGATAAAAATAGCAACAACAGGCTGGGTGCCCGATGGCTCACGCCTATAATCCTAGCACTCTGGAAGACTGAGGTGGCCTATCGCTTGAGCTCAGGCATTAGAGACCAGCCTGAGCAAGAGCAAGACCCAGTCTCTACTAAAAAAGTGGAAGAACTGGCTGGTGGCTGTGGTGAGTACCTGTAGTCCCAGCTACTCTGGAGGCTGAAGCAAGACGATAACTTAAGCCCTAAAGTTTGAGGTTACTGTGAGCTATGATGCCATTGTACTCTACCCTGGGCAACAGAGTGAGGCTCTATCTAAAAAAAAAAAAAACCCAGCAACAATAATGATTTGCCCTTTGATAGCATTGTCCTTCTCCATGCAGCATATCCACTCCGTGGAGACCATGTGACAGAGCTGTTATTTCCATTTTGCAGATGAGGATATTATGGAAGAAATAATAGCTTGTGTCTTTCTGTAAATGAATAGTTTATGGTTTCTCTAGTTGCCTGGTGGAATCCACGTGTCTTCACAACCACAGTGAACTCTGTGAGGTTCTCAAAGAGTATTAGCAGTTAACTAGAATGTGAAGTTAAGGAATAACGAGGGTAAAATGTGTATGGCAGCTGGGAGAATCCAACCGTAGGGACCTTTGGTGGCCCTGAGAGTGGCAGGGCAGGCTACTCTAACCCCCACTCCCTACTGACTACACTCTAAGGGCAGGACGCCCTGCTTTGTCTCCAGATAAATACATGCTCCCCTTTCCAGAGACGCCCTGGAGCTGAATAACAGGCAGTGGCTCATTCCTACCTGTCACATCAGAGGATGATAGTTTCTTCTGCTATATTTGGTAGAGGCCTTTACCTTCTTCCCAGAGAAAGGAGTGCAGGACGGTCAGCCCCAGGTATGTTTCTGTGTTACCTCTCCAGAGTTCCTTTGCAAGGGCTTATTGTGCCCTGGTGTCCCTGAACCAGTTTTTCTGGATGACACCATGTTCTATGCAGCAGCTTGGAGACATTTTGGCACCTGAGAGCAATAGTGACACTGGAGAACACCCTTTAAATCAAATAAAATCAGTACAGAATTCAGATAATCCTCTTCACTTCTACACCCAGATTTCAGTGATCATATTATCCAACCTCTTTTGAAAATGGAATCCCATCATTCTCTGATTCTAGGAAGTTTTCAGGCATCTGTAGTTCTAAGAAAAATACTGGCATAAAAAATTATAGTCATGATTTGAATCTCTCATTACATTTTCTTATTTTATTTTCATCTTTCTGAATTAAGCAGAACCTTTTCATCTTTGCCTCTCCTTTACTTTATCTCAATTGCTCTAAAAAAGGAGCTCAGCCAAGAACTCAATATGTATTGCACATGCCTATTTAAAGTCTATAAATAGCCCAGAGCCTAATACGTCTCCAGTTTGATTGATAGAATTAAGCATTTTCCTCCCTTTGGGAAGGTTCTGATTTATATACAGATGTCCATGGCACTGCAAACAAGATAGTTAAACTTCCTTCTTCCTGCTTCAGCTGCACTCAGTAATCCCAACATAGATGAGGTATTCAAGTGTAGAAGATATTTTCCTATATACTGAAGTTTGTGTCTCTTCAACATTTTTTCCCTGAGTCTATGAAGAAATGGGAATGTTCAAGTATAATAAGTACTATTTCAATAGAGTGAATTGTCCATGACCTCATGGATGGTACTTTAATGTGAGAATTATCCCCAAACTAATAAGAATAGCAACAGTAATAAGAATAGCAACTCCGGTGCTCTGCGGTTAAAAAAAAAAAAAAAAAGATTCCAATGGCTGGGTGTGGTGGCTCACACCTGTAACCCTAGCACCCTGGGAGCAGTGGATTGTCTGAGCTTAGGTGTTCAAGACCAGCCTGAGCAAGAATGAGACCCCATCTCTACAAATAGAAAAACTAGAGGGGTGTTGTGGCAGGCACGTCTAGTCCCAGCTATTCAGGAGGCTAAGACAAGAGGATGGCTTGAGCCCAGCAGTTTGAGGTTGCTGTGAGCTCTGGTGCCATGGCACCTAACACCCGAAGGCAACCGAGTGAGACGCTCTTAAAAAAAAGGTCCTCAAATATGTGATTTCAGAGAAATCAGGATATTTTTTTTAAGTGTGAAACTACTTACAGAGTTAATAGGCATTATTTTACCCATTCAAGCTAGGATGAGACAAATCTCCCTTTTAGGATGATATGGAGCCAAAATCCCTTCTGCATCCCCTCCTGCATGGCTATTGATAGCAGATGTGCTGAGGAACTGCCCTGTTGTCTTCTAGAGCAGTTTCCAAGTAGATGGTAGTGATTCAAGTTTCTTCAAGATCAAATGCAAAAATAGAAATAGGATTTTCCATTTAAAATTCAGTGATCTGGTCAGTGCAGGGTGGCTCCCCTGTAATCCTAGCACTTTGGGAGGCCAAGGCAGATGGATTACTTGAACTCACAAGTTCAAGACAGGCCTGAGAAAGAGCAAGACCCATCTGTAAAAAAAATAGCTGGGCATTGTAGAGGGTGCCTATAATCCCAGGTACTCAAGAGGCTGAGGCAAGAGGATCACTTGAGCCTAAGAGTTTGAGGTTGGTTTGAGCTATGACGCCAGGCATTCTACCAAGGGCAACAAAATGCGACTCTGTCTCAAAAAATAATAATAAAAGAAAATTAAAAAGAAAATAAAATTCAGTGATCTGGTATTTAAATCTATCCATCTCATACCTAACTGACTTAGAGAGAGAAATTAAATTATATGTTTTGTACAAGCTCATAAATTTCATTCACAATCATCATGTATGATTGAAAGTAGGAATAACAGAATAGCAGGTGTTATGGGAATATAGAAGACTAATAGAAGATTATGTCATAGAGTTATTTATAACCTAATTGGTAAGATCAGATTCATATGCATTAAACAGAAAACACTGAAAATTCATGATACAGTTTAGTTAGTTTTATAAGAGCTAAAGGAGGACAAAGTTAGGTGCATGGTGGGAAGCACAAGAAAGAGACATTCTTACCAAGAACTAGATTAAGAGCCATTTTCATTGGGCACAGTGGCTCACTCCTGTAATCCAGCACATTGGAAGGATAGCTTGAGGCCAGGAGGTCAAGACCAGCCTGGGTAACATAGTGAGACTCCCTTCTTTACAAAAAATAAAAGATAAATCAACTGGGTAGGGAAGGTGCATGCCTGTAGTCTCAGCTACTCACAACGTTGAAGAAGGAGGATCACTTGAGCCCAGGAGTTTGAGTTGCAATGAGCCATGATGACTGCTCTACACTCTAACCTGGGCAACAGAGTAATAACACCCTGTCTGAAAAAAAAACAAAAAAAGCAGCATCTTGGTTGTGAAGAAAGGAGTAAGGAAGACAATCCTAAGAGATTTTGTGGGTAAAAATCATGATGACAAAACTGTTATTTCCTTGACCAAAAATTGTAGGTCAGAATCTTGAGTGCTTAGCAGAATGTCTGATGTAGAATAATTCAAATGGTGGTTGAATTTAATTGACTATTGGGAAAAAATCTGAAGACAGTAGTAATAAGAAGGATTTATCTGAAGGGCTGTTGAGAATCTAGTTTGAAAATTTTTAAGCTAGGAATAATTTCATCAGCCTGGACAATTAGGTGGGCCCATTATAATTTTCTTTTTAATTTTTTTTGTTTTGTTTTTTGAGACAGAGTCTCATTTTGTTGCCCCTGGTAGAGGTCCATGGTGTTATAACTCACAGCAACCTCAAACTCTTGGGCTCAAGCGGTCCTCTTGCCTCAGCCTCCCAAGTAGCTGCAACTACAGGTGCCTGCCACAACACCAGCTATTTTTAGAGATGGGAGTATTACTCTTGTTCAGGCTGGTCTTGAACCTGTGAGCTCAGGTAATCCACCCACCTCAGCTTCCCAGTGCTAGGACTACAGGCATGAGCCACCATACCTGGGCTACTATTTTAATTTTTTAAAATCATCCTTGCCCTAACCTAACTAGGCTTTTGCTCAACATGTATTTGGCTAAGGAAACCTGTGGGCAGCAGATGAACTTAAGATTCCACCATGGGCTCGGCGCCTGTGGCTCAAGCAGCTAAGGTGCCAGCCACATACACCTAAGGTGGCGGGTTAGAATCCCCAGCCCAGGCCCGCCAAACAATGATGGCTGCAACCAAAAAATGGCCAGGTGTTATGGCAGACGCCTGTAGTTCCAGCTACTTGGGAGGCTGAGGCAGGAGACTCGCTTGAGCCCAGGAGTTGGAGGTTGCTGTGAGCGTGATGCCATGGCACTCTACCCAGGGGGATAGCTGGAGGCTCCATCTCAAAAAAAAAAAAAAAAAAAAAAAAAGATTCCACCATGAATGAATGTAGAGTTTCCCCTAAAGTCTACAAGGAGAAGGACAATAAAATTCCTTTGCTAATGGCACCAAAGCTACTGTCAATAGTTGTTGTTATTAAACACTTAGTAATTTAGGCACAATGGCATGCACCTGTAATTCCAGCTACTTGGGAGGCTGGGTAGAATTACTTGGGTCTAGGAATTTAAGACCAGCCTGGACAACACAGTAAAATTTCATCTCAATTAAAAAATAGATTTTAAAAAATAGAAGAGTGTAGAGAAACCACTAATAGGATGTGTATATAAAGGAAAAGAGAGAGAGAGAAATAGAAGAATAAAGGTTTTTAAACAACAACAACAAAATAGACTTGAAAAAACACTTAGAACATGCCAGGCATTTATCCAGTTACCTAACATATATTATCTTATCTGTCCTTCTCAATGACCTCTGTTTGGTAGGTGCTTATTATTTCTTCTTCCAGATAAGGAAATAGAGGCTCAAAGTGGTAAGCAACTTGCCAAAGGTCATATAATTAAGAAGTACTGGAGCTAGGATTCAAAGTCAGAGTCTGTCTGCATCCTGAATCAAGCTCTTAAGCATTATTCTCTACTGTATCTATTTTTAATCTCTTTTTTTTTTTTTTTTTTTTGAGACAGAGCCTCAAGCTGTTCCCCTGGGTAGAGGGCTATGGCTTCACTGCTTACAGCAACCTCCAACTCCTGGGCTTAAGCGAGTCTCCTGCCTCTGCCTCCCAAGTAGCTGGTACCACAGGCGCCCACCACAACGACGCCCGGCTATTTTTTTGGTTGCAGCCATTATTGTTGTTTGGCGGGTCCGGGCTGGATTTGAACCCACCACCTTAGGTGTATGTGGCTGGCGCCTTAGCCACTTGAGCCACAGGCGCCAAGCCTATTTTTATCTCTTAAAGGGCTATTTACCTTTAGAACCTGAACAGAGGTCCTTATTGGTTTTTATAGATGAACCAATTAATGTTTTGTTCCCAGTGAGAAAGGTTCCCAGTGTTGGAGGAGCTGGGCAGTCATCTGGGAATGAAAGATGGTAATGGTCCCTGGTGAACTTCAGGAAGACTTGGGGTGAGCCTGATGTGCATCTGGCTAACGTAGACCACGTTCCCATTAACTCCCCCATGTACACACCTTACCTTTATGGACCAGCATTCCTCCCAATCATGCTGGAGATGCCTACAAAGATCCCAGCTGTTTAGGTTGCGCTGTACCAGTCACGTATTTAGGTATATAACCAGAATCTGTGTCTTGAAGTCAAACAAGCTGGCTTCAGAGCCTAAAAGAAAAGTTTAGGTTGGACACAGTGGCTCACACCTGTGACTTTGAGAAACTGAGTCAGGAAGATAACTTGAGTCTAAGAGTTTTAGACCAAACTGAGCAAGGTAGTACAACCCTGTCTCTACAAAAACTAAAAACAAAAAATAAATCAGCCCAGTCCTACCTACTCAGGAGGCTGGGGCAGGAGGATCACTTGAACCCATGAGTTTGAAGTTACATTGGGCCACTGCACTCCAGCCTGGGTGACAGAGTGAGACTCTGTCTCTAAAAAAATAAGAAAAAAGTTTATAATTTGTCAGACCATTTTGTTTTCAGCACAATGTGTGTTTGTGGGGGAACTTGGTATGTTTGCTGCAGGGCAGCACTAGCTACTAGACCACCATTCTCTCAACTAAGATGGATTTGCTAAAAACTAGTATGTATTATGCTGTAACTAAATGCCTATTCCTGTGCTATATGCTCTTTACATATTTAATCCTGACAACAATTCTATGAAAGTAGATATTATAATTATCTCTATTTTAAACATGGGGAAATTGAGTCACAGAAGCCTACTCCTGAAAAAGCTGGTAAACAAAAAACAACAAAAAAAATTTTTTTAAGGGTATTTGTCAATGGACAAATGTGGCTATAGGAATAACTGTACCAAAATGGCACTGGGCTGACCTGGGACTATTTCAAGTACAAAAGATTTTACATTTTAGTCTCTAATATGATGCATTAATTTCTAATCTCAAAAATGTTTATTGGATGTTGACCAGAGAGAGTGTGAAAACTACTCCTTGAGTGTGTGTTTCAATTAAACATGCACACAAAACATGGAGGGATTAGGATTTGGTTCATTCAGGATGAAAACATGATTAAAACGCTCATTGTTCTCAAAGAAAACTCTGGGATGGCAGCCAGCTAGGGGGTATTTCAAAACAAACATATCTTGGTGAGTAGGAAAAGGCTATACTCAGCAGTGAAATAACAATAAGTAGCTACCATTTACTGAATGCTTACTATGTACCAGGTACATGGTACCTGATCATACTTTGTAAATATTGTCATCTAATCCCATGCCATAGCTACTGTTATAGAAATGAAAGGTTAAAATAGGCAAGTAACTGGTAGAGCCTGGATTCCCACTCAGGTCATTGAACTCTGAAGCAACTGGGCTTAACCAAAATGCTCCATAACATAGAGCTCAAGGTGGCTGGGATAAGGGATCCTGCTACCATGTGGCCTGCCACCAGCACCAGAGGATCCAAGGAGCACTTTGGTTGAATCCGCTACTGTCGAAGCTACAATATGTTCCTTCAAAGAGCAGAGTTATACAGAATGTGTGACTAGCAGGAGATGGCTTAGAGTCAGGGAAAGAAAATAGAAACTCAGCAGGTAAAAATTGTGTCCAAAAAACAGAACCAAACAGCCTGCTTTATTTAGAAAAAGAACCATAAAGACACTCTGTACCAAAATCAAATGACCTTCTCAGAGAGGTCGGCAACATATACACAATTTTTCTGAATTAAATTGGTGTACTGAAATGAGGTGGAGGTGTGGGGCATATTGGTGGGGGCTTCTCAAGTCGCTAGGCTACCAAGATTTCCTTTTTTTTTTTTTTGAGTAGTAATCTAGCAGTATGGCTGCCTACAAGAAACGCTTTAGGAATTTCTGTTGTTTTGTTGTTGTGGTGGGGGCGGTGAGCTGAATCTAGAAGAGCAGGCAGGAGCAAGTGATCTCAGGAGTATATTCTAAACTGAAGAAAACAAGAGTCATTCAGGAACCCAGGAGGCTAGAAATTGTTCCTTTCCAATTTTTAACTCCTTGCTGAACTTACATAGTAAGAAGGACCATACCTTCCTCCCCTCCCAGAATATGACTACAGAGGAGGCCCCTGAGTGCCTTTTCCTTGGAGATTGGGAAACAGCAAGCTGCAGGCTAATCCCTGGGACAGGGTGAGGGCTACTGGTCATAGGGCTCAGGATTGTTCCATATTTTCACAAACACTCACTGAGCATATTATTATATGCTAGGCTCTGTGTTGAGCACTGGTGAATTTTATTTCTAAGAAGCAAAATAATCCCTCACATCTATTTTAAGCTGTTTTATTTATAGAATGAGTGAAGTTTGAGCTGAAAAGCTTTATCCATCACATCTCATCCCTCATCCGTTGTCACAGTCACAAGTCTTCCCACTGGTTTGCTCCTGGCTTTAAATATCCTCAGCGTTAGCAGTGACGTCACTTCTGGGGAAAGGGTTTCACATTATGTCTAAAGATGTACCAGGCAACCTCATGCTGAGCTGCAGGCGTATTACTCAGAGAGTACGGCTGATGCAGAATTATTAGTGTTCTTTTCTCATCCATGTACCTATTTTGCTTTTTAAAAAAATTGGGGGTGGCACTGTAGCTCAGTGAGTAGGGCGCCAGCCACATACACCGAGGCTAGCAGATTCGAACCCAGCCCAGGGCCAGCTGGACAACAGTGACAACTGCAACAAAAGAAATAGCTGATGTCGTGACGGGCACCTGTAGTCCCAGCTAGTTAGTTGGGAGGCTGAGACAAGAGAATTGCTTGGGTCTAGGAGTTTGAGTTTGCTGTGAGCTGTTGCTGTGAGCTGTTGCTGTGAGCTGGCACTCTATCAGGGGTGACATGGTGAGACTCTTGTCTCAGGAAAGAAAAAAAAACAATTGGGCAGCCCTCAAAATGACAGCAAATTCAGAGCACTCAAGATATATACAGGGTGGATATAAAGTTTGTGTGCAATTTTCTATGTTAAGCTATTTTAGTTTTTTTTTTTTTTTTTTGCAGTCTTGAGCTGGGGCCGGGTTTGAACCCACCACCTCCGGTATAGGGGGCTGGCACCCTACTCCTTAAGCCACAGGCATCACCCTGTTAAACTATTTTAAATTGCACACGAACCTTATGTCCACCTTATATAGATAATTTATATATATATATATGTACTAAAAAGTGTCTGTCTGTACATCTATGTAATGCATAAATACTTTAGCTGCTTCTTTACAGTACAATTCTGTCTAAGATGTTTAGTAAATAGCTGGCATAGGCAGGTCAGGTTGCCTTAAGGAGGCATTGGGGCACTGGTGCTGGAAGCAGAAGGCCTAACATGAATTTCTCCATGATTTGCATCAATGTGTTATAGAAGGGGAGGAACCACCCGTGATACAGCAGAAGAAGATGGGCTTCAGAGATAGTCTTAGGTTTTCAAACTGCTTTCCTGTTAACCATCTTTGTAACCTTGAATAAGTTAATGATTATTTAGCTGTTAAAAGAAGTTTCTCATGAAGTATTAAAACAAAGAGGCCAGGCACAGGAGTGGTTCACGCCCATATTCCTAACATTCTGAGATGCCCGAAGTGGGAGGATTTCATGAGGCCAGGAGTTTGAGACCAGCCTGACCAAGAATGAGACCTTGTCTCTACAAAAAAATAGAAGAATTAGCCCAGCCTATTGGTGAACACCTGTAGTTCCAGCTAGAACTAGTTAGAAGGCGGAGGAAGGCAAGAGGATTGTTAGAGCCCAGGAGTTTGAGGTTACTGTGAGCTATGATGATGTCTCTGCACTCTGTGGGTAACAGAGCAAGACTCTGTCTTGAAAAAATAAATAAAACTAAGCCCCTAGCCTATGGTCTATGTTCAATAAAGATTGATTCCTTTCTCTCCTTGAGCTCAACCTCTACCCCCCTCTTCCCATCCCACCCCCAAATCACACACTCAGTAATTCCAGTTCAGAAATGTAGATTGGACTGATTGGGTGATGAGAAGAACTGACTAATTCAGCCCAAGTTTGATCTGCTTATCAACCAATCAATTTCTTTTCCTTCCCTCCTGTTGAGTTGAGTTTACTCACCCATCAGCATCCATCTGGTGCTTCCCTCTTCCAGGAAGCCTTTTTCTGAACAGCCCATACTAGTGACCTTTTCCCCTAATATCTTGTTACATATTGCAGTAGTACTCAAGTGACTTCTGCTCTCCCTGGTGGTATCAGCTGTGTCTGCACACATCTTCACTTCTCTATACAGTTTCTTGAGAGCAGGGACTGAGTCTCACTTACTTTCACATCCTATAGCCTAGCACATGGTAAGTGCTTAGAAAGTATCTGTGGGGCCAGGCGCAATGGCTCACGCCTGTAATGATAGCTTTGGGAGATTGAGGCAGGAGGATCTCTTGAGGTCAGGAGTTCAAAACCAGCTGAAAAACACAGTGAGACTTCATCTCTACAAAAAGTAAAAAAAAGGCTTGGTAGCACACTCCTGTAGTCCTAACTACTGGGAAGGCTGAAGGAGGAGGATCACTTTAGCCTAGGAGTTTGAGGCTGCAATGAGCTATGATGATGCCACTGCACTCTAGCCTTGGCAACAGAACAAGACCCTATCTCAAAAAAAGAAAAAAAAAAAAAGAATTTGTGAAATAATAGCAGTCAGTCAAAACCAAAACAAATCATGTTTTAGAGACTGTTTCACAATAATATGCATATACTTAACATTACTGAACCGTAGACTTAAAAATGGTTAGGATCTTGTCACACGTTTTTACCACAATAAAAAATATTTTTAGTTTAAAAATAAGTTATTCCCATAAATAATACATCTTTGTACTTAGCTTAAAAAATCATCCAGATTCAAATCTTAAAGGGATTAGAGATGAACCAAACCATGGCATTGAAGGCTGAAGGTAGAGCAGGATTCCTCAACCTCAGCACCAGTACTTTTGGGGCCAGACACATCTGTGTTGCAGGAGGCTGTCCTGGATGGTTAGCAGCATTCCTGGCCTCTACACGCCAGGTGTCAGTAGCATGTCCAGCTCCATCTTGACAACCTAAAGTGTCTCCAGATATGGCCAAATGACCCCTTAAGCTGGAGGGGGACGGAAATTGTCCTCAGTTGAAAATCACTGAGGAAGACAAAACCTCTCACTGTCACTGTGGGTACCTGGTTTCTGAGTCTGACAGGGAAATGCTGGAGGCAAGATATGAGTCTTTAATGGGCTTATTTGAAGGCTCAGCACTCTTAGCCCCGCAGGCTACAATGCCTGTCTTTCAGTGGCTGGTGAGTGGTGGTTGGCTCCATCTATTTCATTAAAAGCCCACGTGTGAACAAGTACTTCTCAATTACCTTCCAAAGTAAGCATGTACAGAGTGGGCGCTCAATAAATACTTTTTGAGATGCAATTACCTGCTGCCCACCCACTTGCGGCATCTAAAAAAATTATACCTAGACAAATGACTTCATGGTCCTGGCAGCAGAGTGCTGTTTTGGAGCCAAGCCTCCAAAGGAAGCCTGTCAGATTCTTCCAGGATTTGTCTCTGTCCCTACTACTACAAATCGTAGTAATTGCTTATAATTATTAGCATCTCAAAAATTGTAGTGTTCCTCACATGTATGTGCTCTGCCTTGATCTCCACAACAGCACTGTGAGGTAGGCAAGGTACAAGCAATTATTCCTATTCTGTAGACAAAGGAAGTAATTCTCAGAAAAATTCAGGTCACATGGCTTGTGAGAGGCAATACCAGGATTTGGTGGCTCCTCCAACTCTTAAATCTCATGCCCTTCCCAGACAGCGGAGTCCTACAGTGCCTTCCACATCTCTGCTCTACAAGAGCTGGCAACTCCCCGGGACATCCTGACCTGCTCTAACCCTGGCAGCTGTTTGTACCTGTCTTCTGGGTAACAATGGTGTGTTTCCAGGTCTGATGAAAGGGTTAAAGATCAACCCTAGCCTGCCAGACCCTCCTTTGACACTCTTCCCCCACTCCTAAAAAGCTCTAGAATCCTCTCAGATATTTATGAAAGGAACTCACGACAGGTTCACTTCAGCTTTCCCTGGCCATCATGGAAATGGCTAGAACTTCCAAGCCCCAGGAAGAAGTTGTGGCTAGATTTCAAGACTAGCATGAGTAAGTAAAGCCAGAGTGTTTTGGATCTAAGGGTCTGCTGGGTGTTAGAAGTCTGTAATTCCATGCCCCAGGAAATTCTCTGATGGCTACAGTATTCTAGTGTGGACAGGCCTGGATGTGAAAAATGACTTAATGGACTCATGGGTATTGGCCTGTAGATAGAGAAGTTAGTGATTATTCATGGCAAACATGGATTTTCACAATTCCAGCAATTTTTCTAGTGAAGACTTGCCCCTGATAGGTTTTGGCCCCTTTTTAATGGAATAATTTGTTTGGCTTTTCTTTAACACAAGCCAAGCTGGACCTCATTGTCCAGGCATCCTAGAACCTATTTTTCACTAAGAAAGATCTATGTGATAAGATGATTACTTTATTAACTGGGGTGGATGGAAGCAAGATTAAAATCTTGACCATGAGTACCTCAACAATACCAGATGGGTGTACATGTCATTTTTTTTTTTTTTTTTGAGACAGAGCCTCAAGCTGTCCCCCTGGGCAGAGTGCCGTGGCATTACAGCTCACAGCAACCTCCAACTCCTGGGCTCAAGTGAGTCTCTTGCCTCCACCTCCCAAGTAGCTGGGACCACAGGCGCCCGCCACAACGCCCGGCTATTTTGGTTGCAGCCGTCATTGTTGTTTGGCGGGTCCGGGCTGGGGATTCGAACCCGCCACCTTAGGTGTACGTGGCTGGCGCCTTAGCCGGTTGAGCTACAGGCGCCGAGCCACAGCAATCAATTTTAAATAAACACACACCCATTGAGCCTACTCTATGCCTGATGCCTGACACTGTCTTAGGCTGAGGATGCAGACTCTTATGGCATGGCAGGGAGGGAAGCAGATGCCAAGTGGGCAGAGGTGCAGCAGGGGCTAAGGGGCTGTGAGAAGTTACACCAGAGGCTGGGGAAGCAGGGAAAATTTCTTGAGGGAGGTAGCCCTTGAGCTGAGCTTCATAGGATGAGCCAAGTGTGCTTTCCCAGAGAGCACTGACCACCCTCCAGTTGTCAGGAGCCTCAAAGACTCCTGAGCTTCCCTGTAATAGCATGGATATCTCTAAATTGTCTATCCACTCAGGATCTATCTCCTTCTGCCTCCTTAAGGACAGATTCATCTCTGTATACAGAACAGGGTGGATCTTGAGCCTGTGCTGAATAAAGAGATGGGCTAGTGTATAGGCAGGTAGGCTGACAGGTGGTGGTGGGGAACACAAGCCTGAAGTCCTGAGGCAGCTCAAGTACTCTAGTGGTACCCCCCAAGCCTGGCTTCCCCTTTGTGGTTTCTCCAGCTCCGCCCTGTCCCCCTTTAGCTTCATCTACACAACTTCCTGCCTTCAGCACTAGGGTTGAGCCACCATGGCACTAACTGCTCCCCTTTCCTGCCTCCTAGCCCTGATGGTGACAGGACTAGCCTATGGCATCAGAGATTCCCTTGGGCCCCAGGTAAGTGCTCTCAACTTACCCCCTATATCCTTACCTCTGCTAGTCCCATGTCTGAGGTCAGCCCTAGTTGTTCCCATTTCTCAAAAGGAGCCACTGAGGCCAGAGAAGTGGTTGATGGGCCCAAGGCCACATGGGTAGAGAAGCTGACTCCCTAGTCCAGTCTTAGCATGGCCAGGAGCTAAGCCCAGGTTCCAACAATGATTCCTCCATCCACTGCCCCTTTCCACTCTTGGTTCCTTGCAAGGACCTAGATCCCAGGCCACTGGAACTGAAAGAGGTCTTCAAGTTGTTCCAGGTCCAGTTCAACCGGAGTTACTCAAACCCAGCAGGTATTGTGTGGCGTGTACATCTCCAGTCTGACCCCCTTCCCCACTTTAATAGATTAAGAAATCAAGGCTCAGGGTGGGGAGTAAGCTTGGCCAATGTCGCTCAGCAGCACAGTGGTAGGACTGGCAGTGTACCCTTCGATTTCCCAGAGGCACATGTGGGGACAGGATCATTTTTTACTAGGAACTTGGAAGGCAAACAGCAGCTGTTGGAGGCCTGCCCTAGTCCTAGAGGATCCCCTGGCCTCATAGCTGCTGCCCTGTGATTCCAGACAGTGGTTGGGGGACCACCATCTAGTCATTTGTTCATTCAACAAATACCCAAGATACCCACTTTATCCCCAAGTTGTGGACACCCTCTCTATTCCTGTGAACTGCCAGTCCTGTTCCTACCCTAAGTCTCTCCTGTAAGAGCTTAGTCTATGGGCATCTTTTTAACCCAAGCTGCCTGTGCATGACCTATGCTGCAGTGTCTCCACTTGTGGTCAGAGGTGTGACATGGTGGTGGCCTGGCAGGAAGCTGGTGTTGTCCCCCAGCTTTTCCTTCTGAGTCACTCTGCCTCCAGACCCCTTGCTTGGCTTTTCTACAAGGTAGGTAGGCCCCCCTTGGGAAAACCTAATTCTCGGTAGGCTGGGTAACCACTTCCTCAGCCTAGGTGTCTGCATTGGGGCTACAGGAAAGGAGCTGGTGACCACCTAGGTGAGTGGGAGGGAGGATGCACAACCAGTGGCCACTTCCTGGCCCCTGCCGGCCTAACATAACTTTCTCTGGGTTCAGAGCACTCTCGCCGACTAGACATCTTTGCCCACAACCTAGCCAAGGCTCAGCAGCTGCAGGAAGAGGACTTGGGTACAGCTGAATTTGGGATGACTTCATTCAGTGACCTCACAGGTAGGTACAGAGACCCTCCTGGCCTATAGGTTGTGGGTGAAGAAGCAGTCTTCTTGAGGGATGTTGGCAGATGGACTATGCAGACTTTCTCCTTTTATTGCCTAGGGAGGGACTGTAAGAACCAGAGGGCTGGGTCTTGCCTCAAACACAGATGCAGAAACATAAAAGGCCTGTGATCCAGTCCAGCACTCGGGCCAAGGGCAGCAGTATCCTCATCTTTCTGCCTCCCAGGGTATTACAGGGACCTAAATAGTCAAAGATGTGAATGACTACAGTGGGAGAGGCAAACTAGGGAGAAAGGGCCAAAAGAGTGACCACAGTAGCCCTGTCTGTCACCCAGAGGAGGAGTTTGGCAAGATCTTTGGGCATCAGAAAGCAGTTGGAGAGGTGCCCAGAATGGGCAGAAAGGTAGGATCTGAACAGCAGGGGGAGACATTGCCCCGCACCTGTGACTGGCGGAACAAGGCTGGCATCATCTCACGCATCAAGAACCAGGTACCTGCCCCCAGTCAGCAGGGCCTAGTCCCACCAAGGTGGGAGGAGAGGGGCATGGCATGCACACTTCTTGCTTCCATCCACCCTCTTGCTTGCTAGGAAAACTGCAAGTGCTGCTGGGCCATGGCAGCAGCTGACAACATTGAGGCCCTGTGGAACATCAAATATCATCAGTCTGTGGAAGTCTCTGTGCAGGGTATGGCTGGGCAAGGGCACATGTTTGACAGGGGGGAGAATTAGGGCCTGTTCTCCCACACTGTCCCCTTTTGCCTCAGAACTGCTTGATTGTGACCGCTGTGGGGATGGCTGCCAGGGTGGCTTCGTTTGGGATGCATTCATAACTGTCCTCAACAACAGTGAGTACCCACCACTGTGGGCAGCATGTGTGGGGCATGGGGGTGTTCAGCAGCATAGCCTCCACCCTTGATCTGCTTTTCTCCAGGCGGTCTGGCTAGTGAAAAGGACTACCCGTTCGAGGCCAGTGTCAAAACCCACAGGTGCCTGGCCAACAAGTACAGGAAGGTGGCCTGGATCCAGGATTTCATTATGCTGGAAGGCAATGAGGACAGTGTGTGCAGGGCAGTGGTGGTAGGGAAGGAGGGGTGGCAGGGACAGACACCAGGGCAGAGGCAGACACTTGGGGCTACAGACGGAGATTGGTGGTGGTGGTGGTGGGGGGCATGTGCCAAAACCAGTGGCCACAGGGCAGGCAAGACCTGATAGTACCTTCCACCCCAGAAATTGCCCACTACCTGGCCACCCATGGCCCCATTACTGTGACCATCAACATGAAGCTACTGCAGGTGAGATAAGGTAGGGAATGGGGGAGGTGGTACATAGTGGGGTTGAATCCAGACTCAGCTCCTCTGTCCCTCTCCCATGCAGCATTACAAGAAAGGTGTGATCAAGGCAAAGCCTACCACCTGCGACCCCCAGCTTGTGGATCATTCTGTCCTGCTGGTGGGTTTTGGGGGAGAGACAGTCTCATCCCAGTCTCACCTGCGCCCTCATCGCTCCACCCCGTACTGGATCCTAAAGAACTCTTGGGGGGCCCACTGGGGAGAGAAGGTGAGTGGGATCTATTGCGGAAGGGGATAGGGCAGAACAAGCCTCTTCCCACCTCTGGCCCTGACATCCCCTAACTTTCTAGGGCTATTTCCGCCTGCACCGAGGGAGCAACTCTTGTGGCATCACCAAGTACCCATTCACTGCTCGTGTGGACCAACCAGTTAGAAAGCTCCCGGTCTCCTGTCCTCCCTAAACCCATCCAGCCTCCCCTCAGCGCTCTCCTGCTGCCTCTTCACCAGCCTCACCACAAGATTTCTGCTCATCCCACCAATCTTCTCAATATGGCTTGAATAAACGAAGGCAAGATCCCTGGCTTCTGAGTGAACTCAGCTGAGGAGAGATGGTGGATGAGTTGAACACAGACACCATTCCTGATCTTTCCCAGTCCTTGCAGGGCTGACATACACATATATCCAAGGGTACTTAGAGACACAGACATCTGTAACACCTTCACAGGCTCCTCCCTCTGGAGATAGGATCAGTCCCCAAACTCATGACAACTTTATTGTCAGTACAGGAAGGGTGGTGAGAGAGGGGCCTCAGTCATGATAGAGGCGCAGGAGGCAGCCACGGAGGGTACCCATGTAGCGGTCCCAGAGGGCCTGGTGCCTGTAATGGTAACAGTGACAGCTGATGTTTACACCATACCACCATGTCTGAGACACTGCTTTGAGTGATTCTTAATTCATTAAGACCTCATAAAATTCTTACAATTCTAATAGTTATTATCCTCCTTAATTCATTAAGAACTTATAAATTCATTAATTCTACTCCTTAATTCATTAAGACCTCATAAAATTCTTACAATTCTAATAGTTATTATCCTCAGTTCACATATGAGGAAGCTGAGGCATACAGAGGTTAAGTGACCTGCCCAAGGTCACATAGCTTCTAAGCCAGACTTACATCCGCCCCCAGAGTAACAGAATGGGAAACCCTGAACCTGTGGGAGGGCTAGACCCTAGCAGGTGGTTGGCTCAGTCTAGGCTACCCTGGTAAGGGGAATGGGGTCTCTCACCGGAAGCCATCCAGGGAGTGGACAGATGCTGAATACTGATTCAGAAAGAGCCGCACATCATTCAGTGGCCAGTGATCAGAGCGGCAGGGTTCCACGAACTGTGGGCCCAAGGGAATATTTAGCACTGGTACAGCCTGGGGACAGTGAGGTTGGGGATCACAGGGCAGAGGCCATCACTACTCACCTTCTCCACGAGGTCCACAAACAGGTCTCTGACGTCCTTATTGTGGGTCAGCTTAGCAGCCACATTCACCAGTCCCCGGGAAAGGTTCTGCGAGGCAGGGTCCTGGGAGTTCTGCCTTCTGCCCCAGAAGCTGGGGGCTGAGCACAGAAGCTCGGGGAGGGACAGGCTCCTCCCCAAATCTATCCACCTCCCTTAATCAACCAAGTCCCTGTTGTTTATGAGCTGGTTCCCCCTCACAGGCTGACAGAGAGTGCGGCAGTGCCACCTGCCCGTCAATCTCAGGCAGGCACAGAGTAGTGCGACAAGGGTAGTGCACTGCAGGCTGAAGGTGCCCAAGGGACAGAGGTTGGATGGGGCCACAGACCTTGAAGTTGGCTTCCATCTCAGAGAAGACACCGAGCTTTCCCCGGAGAGCAGTGCACACTAAGCTGCAGGGAGACAGGGTCATGCTTAGAGCCAGCTGGGCCCCTATTTCAAGCCCTGCCCCGTATACCACTTCTCAAGGGCACCTCTTGTGTAGGTCCAGAAGATCCTTGTCAGCCACTAGCACCTTGAGCTCTTTCAAGTCCTGGAGAAACTCCTTGTCTAAGTCCATATCCATGTCATCCATCTGGGAGTCTGTGAGGCCCATGAAGAGAGATGGGGTAGGTGACAGAAATCCCTCCTATGACACCCCAAGTTGTCCTTATCCACTACTTTATTGCACCCACAGGACAGAAGAGGAAACTGAGTTTCAGAGAGGTGGAGTGACATGCCCCAGGTCACAGAGAGACAATGAGCCCTTTGGGTAAAACCAATTATGAGCAGGTGACCTGGGTGGGGACCCTGACCAGAAAATGATGCTGGGAACTGGGGGCCTACAGGAGAAACTGCTAGGGGGAACCAGGCTTTGAGAGAACGAAGAGGTGTCTGGGCACCTGGGTCAGTGGGGGCCTCACCGACGGCTCCTAGAGTCCAGTTCTGGATCATGAGCTCAGCACAGAAGGCAAAGTCGCCAAAGCTCAGATACTGAAGTTTTTTCTTCCCTGTCTCAAAGCGGTTGTTGGCAAAGAAAACGATGGCTGCATAGTCCCTGCAGAGAGAGGGGGGGATCTTCTCAGTGCCTGAAATTCCTCCTTGGAAAACAGCTCCTACCTATATCCTCAGCTGGGCATCTAAGTCCTGGTTTCTCTTTGTCCTACATCACTGTATGACATGTCTCAAGTCACTTCACCACAGGACTCCCCAGTTAAGGTTTTAGACACTAAGTTTCCTAAGGGATACAAGGACAACAGCTACCATTCACGTAGTACCTCCCTTTTTTTTTTTTTTTAATTGAGTCAGTCTTACTTTGACCCCCTCGGTAAAGTGCCATGGCACCATGCTCACAGGAACCTCCAACTCTTGGGCTTAAGCAATTCTCTTGCCTCAGCCTCCCTAGTAGCTGGGACTACAGGTGCCTGCCATAACGCCTGGCTATTTTTCTTTTTTGTTTAGCAGGCGTGGGCCAGGTCTGAACCCACCAG
Organism: Galago senegalensis; assembly: GCA_963575145.1. Taxonomy (NCBI): domain Eukaryota; kingdom Metazoa; phylum Chordata; class Mammalia; order Primates; family Galagidae; genus Galago; species Galago senegalensis. Next base: position 38,345 of record CAUYTI010107136.1, read on the forward strand.
CCCCGGTGCATGTGGCCAGCATCCTAACCACTGAGCTATGGGCATCCCCCACTGAGTACCTCCTAAGTGCCAGGAATCATGCCAGAAACTTACATTGGGCACCTCACAATAGCCTAATGGAAATGGCCAGACTGGGATTTTGAATTCTGATTCAAAAATTCAAAATACAGACTAGAAATGAGATAACCATACCCCAAGCATAGCTAGGAGGACAAAAGGATTGCATTGGAGAAGGTGGACCAATCTTAGGGCCTAGGGAAGGAATGTACAAGAGGGAGAGATGGCTGGCCATTCACCTGGCCAGCCGGTCAGAGAGCAGGAAGTGTTGCTGAATGTTATCCACCAGGGAACCCCGCATTTCCTCCACCACCTTGAAGACGCGCTTGAAGTTGTCAAACTGCAGGGCAGTTAGTGAGGGAGGGATAACTGGTTAGAAGGTACTCACAAAATAAATTATTGAACATCCCTCTCTCCCTTATCCACCTATCCAATCAGCAGATGCTTATTTAGCACTTGTTTTTCCTTCAACCAACTATTTGTTATTAGTACCTGTTATCAATTCAATGAATGTTTATCAGCGTTTGCCATCTTGCCTTGGACTGATGTTTAGTTTACTCACTCCTGTCTCTAAATTCAAGTCTGTTTTAGCATCAAGCTCTCCAGATCTTCAGGAGCTTCACCTGGAACTGACTCCCAAGCTCCAGGAACTCAAAAATCAGTGAATGCTAAGCCATCCATGGGGAGTTCACAAGAGACACAGAAGAAAGGCATCAAAAGTGGAAGGGTTACTTCTCTTTGGCACCACAAAAAAGGCTTGTAGGGAAGGTGGCATCTCACCTCCTGCCTTGAATTTCAAGGGGTGGATATGGCCAAGAACAGTACCCTCTAGGTAGGAGCAACATGAGCAAAAGAAAACCCTAGTCTGGAGAAATGTAAGCCTAAATCAGTCTGCAGGGACAGTCAGAAGGTCAAGGCTGCAGAGTAGAGGGGAAAGCCATAGTCAAATCTGGGTGTCTGACAGGTCACTCTGGCCACAGAGCATGAGCTGCCTTAGAAGGAGCACAAAGCAGGGAGAAGAGAGCAGGTATAAAGCTGCTACTACAATCAAAGGATGAAGTTGGGGCAGTGGCCAAAGGAATGAAATGAAGGGGTGGACTGTAGATGGTATGCTGTGTGTGTAGGTGAAGTGCCCACCTGTCTCCGGCAGCTCTTGAGGGTGATGCCTGTTTTAGTACTGATGTCATCCAGGTCTTTCTTGGTGCCCTTGGATAGCTTCTTGCCTAGCACCTCACGAACAAAGGCCTCATCAAAGTCGTAGTACCTTGTGGAGGCAGAGAACATCACTGACCCTTCATAAAGGAGGAGAAAGGGGGCCTGGCAGGGCCTGGGTCTGTCCCCTTCTGTTTTCAACTTTCTGAGTGCCTAGGTAAGTCCTATCCCTCCCTGGGCCTCAGTGTCCGCCTGCAAAATGGGTATACAGTCAGACAGGTTGGTATCTCCACCATCCCACCGTGTGAGCACCTCTCGATGAGCAGCGCTTGCCGGGAAGGCGGGATCTGGAAGATGAGCTGGTGCAATAGCTTGGGCGGCGCGTGCAGGAGGCGCTCGAGCATGTGGAAGGTGCGGTAGTGGTCCATGGTGTCGCTCTGCAGCACCGCCGCTGTGGCGCCCGTCTGTTCCAGGATTCCGGAGCGCACCCGTAGGGCCACCGCGTCGCTCACTGGCGAGTGGGCGCTAGTATCAGGCGCCGCCCCACTGACCCAGAGGCTCTCCAGGGATTTGAGCCTGGAGCCCTACACATTCCTTATTCCCAGCTGTCTGTCCACTTCCCCAAAGGATGCCCAGGTCCTGGCCGCGTCCCCTCTCCCATCCAAAACAACGGGTCCTCCCCATGAGCTCCCCAAGATGGTCCCCCTCACAGACCCGAGTAACCATCCAGCCAGAGGCGATATACGTCCTCATCGATAAGGGTCGTGTTTCCCACGAAGATGTCCAGCTCGCTGGTCATTGCGACGCCCCGGGCCGCAACGCCCCGAACAGGAGCGAGCGCTGCCCGGGTCGGGCCCACAGTTGCCGGGCCACTTCCGAGAGCTCTGAGATTCCGCTCCGGGCACCCGGAGCCAGCGAAGGACCACTTCCGGGACAGAGCGGGTGGAGGCGCGAGCGGTGAAGGAAGAGGCGGAGGCTTAGGCGACGGAGTAGCCCCACCTCCATCTGCGAGGGGGAGTCTTAGGCACCCCTATTCTCCCTGCCCACCTCATCCCCCGCAGCTGTTTGTAGTGGGGCGTCTAGAGTGCTTCCTGTGTCCTGGCAGACTCTCCCCACACGTCCTTCTGTTTTATCCTCCTACCTTCTTCGCCCTTTTCGGGGCCTCCTAACTTTGACTTGTTTCCCAAACGTAGGGGTTTCACGATCCTTAAGCCTTAATCTCTTTTCTCCAAAGGGCCTGTCTTCCAAGGGCTCTTGCTGGAGGCCCCTCTGTCTATCCTGTGGTCAAGACTTCTGGGGGAACAGGGCACCTGTTCGCACCAAGGTTTTAGCTACACCCCGCCCCCACACGAGCTAGTGATGTCTCTTTATTTAGCCCCGCAGAGCTTGGCCTGAAGTCCACATTCGAAGGGGCCGCCTTTCTGTCTTTTCATGCTGTTTTCCCATAAGCCCCTCAAAAAGCTCAACACATTCCAGACAGATCTCGCTCTCCCCAATCTGTTTCCTTCCTGTGTCTCTATCTCAGTGACAGCCCCAACATCCACCCAGTTCTCATACTAGAAACCTACGCTTTCTCCCATATTGAGATCTGATTTGCCTCCTGAATATTTCTAGTATCTGTTTGTCCTCTCCACTCCCACCAACGCTGCCCCAGCCCAGTCTTTCTGCATAGCTTACCCAGATCATTGACACAGTGTTGCTGATCTCTCTGCCTACATCCCCTCCTCCCACTATTCAGCCCACACAGAGCAGCCTGAACAATTTTTAAAAATGCATATTTTAAAATGTTACTCCCTGTTTAAAATCCTTACTGGTCTTTGGAAACGCTCAAACCTAGTATTGAAAGCTCTTAAGAATCTGGCTTCTGGCTCGGTGCCTATAGCTCAACCGGCTAAGGCGCCAGCCACATACACCTAAGGTGGCGGGTTCGAATCCCCAGCCTGTACCCACCAAAACAACAATGACGGCTGCAACCAAAAAATAGCCGGGCGTTGTGGCGGGCGCCTGTGGTCCCAGCTACTTGGGAGGCGGAGGCAAGAGACTCGCTTGAGCCCAGGAGTTGGAGGTTGCTGTGAGCTGTAATGC
>CAUYTI010107137.1:0-19881 GCA_963575145.1 Galago senegalensis
GATCTCTTGAGTTCCTAAACCTTGGAAACCCAGTTGCTGAGTTCTTTTTTTTTTTTTGAGACGGAGCCTCAAGCTATCCCTCTAGGTAGAGTGCCATGGCATCACACTCACAGCAACCTCCAACTCCTGGGCTCAAGCGAGTCTCCTGCCTCAGCCTCCCAAGTAGCTGGGACTATAGGCGACCGCCACAACGCCTGGCCATTTTTTGGTTGCAGCCATCATTGTTGTTTGGCAGGCCCGGGCTGGGGATTCGAACCCGCCACCTTAGGTGTATGTGGCTGGCGCCTTAGCTGCTTGAGCCACAGGCGCCGAGCCCACTTGCTGAGTTCTTACTTTACCAATACCTGTTCCCTCTTTGGTGTGTTTCTTAAATACATAAGGGCTGTCCAGAAAGTATCCAGCCATGTATGTCTCTATTTTTTGTAGTGTGTGGCTCAATACCTTCCGGACAGCCCTCATATTTCCATTATGTGAGAAAAGCAGTGTAGGGTAGTTGCATTCCAAAGTATGTTTCTATATAAAAAAAAAAAAAATCTGTGATTCTACTGAAATGCTATTTTACTTCCATCTTTTTAACAAGAAAACTGGTTTCCTAACTATTGAGTACAAACTGCAGTAATCCCAGGGAAGTGTACCTCAGTGTGGAGGGAGGTAGTGGCTGTTATGAAGAAGCAGTGGTGCCCACTCAGGTGTGCTGAAGGAGCTTGCAAAGACACGAAAGACTGAGACATTGATGAGATTTGAAAAATCATGCAGAGTTTAAAAGGGATTGAATATGAGTGAAAAACAGCCTTTGTCCTAATTTTAAATAAAATGAAAGGTGTTCTGGAAGCCACCTTGATGCTCTCTGGCTATTGATGGTCAGTGAAATAGTAAAACATATAGTTAAATGGATGGATGATTTACAAACTTTCAGAAAAGTGCGTTATAGTATTAGTAGGCCCAATATGAGTTCACTGAAGAAAACACAATGTAAATCTGTCCTTGTTTCCTTTTTTGAAAGAGTTCATATATTAAGGGTATGTTGCTCACATATTTTTTACTAAAGCACATGACCAAGAATTCTGTGAAGATGGTGATATATTGATTAGAGTAGTGGTTTCCTTTTTTTTTTTTTTTTCCTCTTTTGGTCTAAGTTTAGATTTTCACCTCTATTGTATACCTAGTAGAAGAGAATTACCAAGGAAAGGAAAGGGCCCAAGAACGCACATACTTTAAAAAGTCGTATCCAGGTCTACTGCACCTGATCCATAGACTGGTGTTTAAGAAACACTAACAGAAGCTTTCAGACTTTGGGGGTCAGTGAGTCCCTTCATAAATTGTAATTTATTTAATTGTAAAACTCTACCATATAAAACAGATAAAGTGGTATCTTACTAGTGTAAATTTCTTGAAGTTTACATTTATGTTTATTTACTGCATTGTCAGTAACAAGGCTGTTAGGAAGATAGAAAACACGTTAAGTCAGGTGGTTAACTGTGTAATAGCTGTATTCAAATCATCATCTGTGTTTATTAATAAAATACTTCCTTTAAATGCATAGTATTTTAAAAATGTGTTCTAACATATAACTGTTTGCAAATCATAACAGTCTTTTTGTTTTGAAATAACTTGTCATAGGATCCCAGGATAGTTCTCATTTCAGTGAATGTAAGGTAAGGAATATTTGCTTCAGTGCTGTAACCCTATAACTAAACTTAGGAAACAAGTCGCTCTCATTCCTTATCATAAATCTAGTCATACAGGAAACATCTAATTCTTAGAATAAATATTTACTTTTTCTCATGTAGGATATTATCACAAAGGACTTTTTACAATGCCATGAAAGCAAAGCCATACACATGTCCCTGAGCCCAGCCTGGCATTTAACTGAAGCCCATGCTCAGGTGTGGCTCTGTATTTCATGCTTCCTTGAGCAACTTCAGGAGACCAGGCTGTGCACGCCGGTATTACCCACAGGACTATGTTGGAGCTCCAGCTTCTCTCACCAGCATCACACTCACTAGAAGTTCATGTATGAGCACGGAGCTGGCAGAGCCACCTCCTGTGGGGTCCCTGGTGGTTCATTTGACACACATTAATGGACAGTGCATGAAAAGTTTGCATATAAATCATTTCAGGGTGTTTTCTTAAATTATAGCTTACAAATATCTAAATCTATTTGAACATCAGAAACAGATGTGTGTGGTATCTTTGGAGCACTTCGATAGGAAAAACAGTCTAATGTTGCCTGGATGCCTGATTAATGTTAGGAAAAAAGTTTGGTTCCCTGTGGAATACAGCGATGAAGTTGGGGACTTAATGCAGATGAGAAAAATAACTCAGAACGTGAGTTTGTGTACAAAGGAAAGAACAAAGTACCTTTGAGTACTTTGAGTACAAATGAGGGAGTGACCTCTCCTGGCCAGAAAATGAGGGAACATTTCCTGGAAAAGAAAGTGTTGGGGGAGGACTTTGGGTACACAAAGGACTAGGATATGAGAATATTAGGGAAAAAAGATGATGTATTCTCCTGTAGGGAGAGTATAATTTTAGGGGAAAATAAGGTGGATATTACTACCTTGTTAAACAGATGACAGTCTTCATTAAATATATTAGCTCAGCTTGGTGCAGTGGCTCACACCTGTAATCCCAGCACTCTGGAAGGCTGAGGCCAGTGGATAGCCTGAGCTCAGGAGTCGAGACCAGCCTCACCAAGAGTGAGACCCCGCCATCTCTACTAAAAATAGAAAAACTATCCAGGAGTATGGTAGGTACCTGTAGTCCCAGCTACTTGGAAGACTGAAGTTGAAGGATATGTTGAACCCAAGAGTTTGAAGTTGCTGTGAGCTAAGATGCCATGGCACTCTACCTAGGGAGACAGAGTGAGACCCAGTCTCAAAAAATAAAAAATACATTAGCTCTATCATATATGCATTTTAAAATATAATCCACTAATAAGCTCAAGAAAAGATGATTCTCTACATTCTATAATACTAGTTAAATATGTCAGAGGTTTCTGTCAGGGTTAATACTGTCTTAAAGTGATTTCCCTGATCAAATTTAGACTTTTGTAGTTGTACTTTTCCCAACCTGGCTGCCCCTTTGATACTTGCGTGCGTCATAAGTCTGCCCTAAACCTAGCATCTGCAGGAATTACAGCCACCCACTCATTCATTTGTTCGCCCACGCTGGCAATATGGAGCAGCTATTTGTGTGCCAGGTCCTGTGGAGTTCCTGGTACCTAGTAGTGAACAAGTCAGAACTGGACAGGTGAATTGGATGCCTGGAAACCACCTGAAGTTCTTATCATTAAACTGTACTTAAAAAGATAACAATGCAACTTTCCCTAAAAACTGATAAAAACATAAAGTGTACACCACTCAGAGCTTTTACATTTTAACCAGATCAAAGCTTTGCCTAGAACTGCTTCTGATCAGGCAGTGTGTGAGTGTGAATTGCGGTTTGGGCCTTGGTAGTTTTCCAGCCCTACTAAAATTATATGGCTTTTTAAAGGATTGGTACTATCCTATCTGTACTGTAAGGTGGGACACTGGCTCTGATAATACTCCTTTCAGGAAAATAGCTTGAAGAAATCTATACTACACAAGGAAAATGAATTAGAATATACTATGACTGAAATGAGCTCTTGTTACACTTTTGCAGAGCGCAGGGAGAAAGTGTGGCATAGTGCAGATGCACAGATTGCCTGGCTCTTGGTTCTTGGGCAAGTCACTAACCCCCCTCTACGCATCTGTAAAACAGGATTGATAACAGCATTCCCTTCCAGGGATTGTTATGAAGGTCCAATAACTCAATATAGATTGAGGATTTAGAATTGTGCCTGCCATAGAGTAAGCATTCTATTAAAATTACCTGTTGTTTCTTTTAGCTGTGCCATTGTCCCAATTTGTCGGTTTTCTGAGAGTACACGGTAGATCTAAGGGAAGAGTGGCTGGGGAGGCTAGATCAAATGAGTGGTCTGCGCCTTCTCTCCTACCCTTCTGCCCCAGAGATGCCAGATTGCTTATTTTGTAAGGCTATAACATCATATTTAAATGCGTGACCTTGAAAAATCCTGATTAAGTAGTTCTGGGCAAAGCTCTAATGGTTGGAAAATAAATCAGGCCTCCCACACATACCTGCTCAGCCAAGAATTTGTTTGCCCCAGAAACTGTGGGTGGGCGGGAATGGAAGCACACACACGCCCAGGCTGTGTGAACTCTCTGTTCTTGGTGGAAGCTGGAGTGTCACCCTTCTCTGCAGCCCGCCACTGCTTTCTGGTTATTTCTTTTCTTTCTTAATTCTAGACAAATACATATTTTCATTTTTTTAAAAATGTGCTTTTCTTTCTTTTGCCCAACTCCAAGGACCACCCCTGATTCCCTTTTGGTTTGTTTTCCAAAGTTTGGCTTTTTTTTTTTTTTCAGACAGTCTTACTCTGTTGTTCTGGGTAGGGTGCTGTGGCATCATCTCAGCTCACTGCAACCTTAAACTCTTGGCCTGAAGCAATCCTCTTGTCTCAGCCTCCAGAGTAGGTGGGACTACTGATGCCTGCGAGATGGGGGTCTTGCTTTGCTCAGGTTGGTCTCAAACCCCTGAGCTCAAGTGATCCATCAGCTTTGGCCTCCCATAGTGTTAGGATTATAGGCATGAGCCACCATGCCCAGCTAAAAGTTTGGCTCTTTATTTTTTATCTCTTGGTATTGCACTGGGGTAAATTTCTGTCAGGCCCAGCAGAACAACGTACTAACACAGTCTATGGTGATGAACTCGAAGGCTACTTACAGGACTCCCAGACTTCAGGGTCTGCAGGAAGGCTTTCTGAGTTTTCTTAGGTTCTTGAAGCCACCAATAGGCACCGCTTGCCTTTGCACACAGGTGTATCACAGGTACTGGCTCTGGCCAGAGCTTTAAACTGCCCCCCCTCCCGTACACACATGCACAGTCCTGTGGGCCAGGTGCAACTGGAAGGTATCTCCTTGCCCACCTCCTGGGGATATTTCTGAGGGGCTTCAACACAGTACTTCAGAGGGGCTTATGTTCCAGTGAGCGGCTACATTCAGCCACGTGTCTGTTTGACATTCAGTTATTGATTCCTGCTCATTTAATGTTTTTCTTGTTAGCCTAGTTAACATGGAATCCCATTGTCTAGTTAAGTCATCTCCTTAGGGCAGGGAAGTGTGTGTGTTTCTTGTTTATGTAGAACGGGTGAGCTTGGGGTGTCTTCTGTGGGAGGTGGTGTGGAACAGGGTGGAAAGGGCTCCACAGGTTGAGAAAGGCAGAGCTGAGCTGAGGAAGTTACCCTCTGTGAATCTGTATCATCATACCTGCCCATCTCACTCCATCTCCCCATGGGCTGCTGTAAAGGTGAATGTGAACTTGCTGGGGCAGACAGTGAGCTCTCAAAAACCTCTGTTTTTCCTCTGTCTTCTCATACTATGGACCTCATGTGCTTTTCTGGGGTAGTTTTTCTAATAAGTTAACCAGACTTCAAGATGGGGGTGTAGGATTTGAGGGCCTCTGCCCTAGAGTTAGAATCTAGACAGGTCTGCCCCAGGAGCAGTCCCTTCTCTCTCCATGGTTGACGCAGAAAATTTAGAGGCAGCAAAAATTCACTTCGAATTTTGCCACTTCATTTGTCCTCTAATTTGGTCATTATATTAAATATGAGGAAGAACTGGCAAAACTATAAAAAGGATAAATTTTGTTTTGAAAATTAGATCCTATCTGCAAATCAAGAAGAACTGCCAGATGGTCTACTCCTCAGTGTGTTTGCTGCTGTCCTGCTGCAGCCACCCTGGTTCTGTGTTGCTCTTCTTGGGGCTCCACAGGGGTATTTTCCAACTTGCAGCAGATCCTTACTCTGTATCATTCAGCCCGGCCACTTCTTACTTGCAAGATAAAAGCTCCAATATGATAAAATCTACATTTGGCTAAGTTCCTATACTTGCCTTTCTCCATTTTACAAATGTAGCATTTTAAAGAAAGGATCTGGTAAAATAAGTTTGAAATCTGATTTTTTAATTAATGTTAGGCCAGAAGACTTCTGAAATATATATCTTGAAGCTGTTAAAAAAAAAAAAAGACTTCATAAAATAGAGACCTTCAAGAAATCCTCAGAGACTATAACATTCTCGTTATAGAGAAGGTCCACTGTGTTTCCCTCTATATTACAAAAGAAGCGGGGCTGGGGCTGGCAGTTCATATGCAAATGACCCTGCCACCCACAGTGCGCAGGCTGCACCCTCCTTTATTGGGCCTGGTCCCTGTGCTGGCCTAGGGTGGCCTTGGCACCTGAAGAGCCCAGAAACCATGCTGTTGCCCCCCAGGGCAGGAATCCAAAGAAGAAGGTAGGATTAAAGGAACCAGGCTGGCTGGAGGTAAGGGTGGGAATGTCCTGGGAATGGAGAGGTGGGAGAAAGCTGGGGCCATCAGGAGGGCAGGTGCTGGAGTAAGTGCCCGTGCAGTGGGGCCAGGTTCTGTGTTCTTAGGTGTGACTTCATGTGTCCAGGGATAGTTGCTAGTGTGGTTTATGGAAATCCTTCTGAACAGTGATTTTTATCAGTGGTTTTGTAGTTCCCAGATGTGTTCATTTTGTTGCCCCTCAGAAGAGGGGGAATGGCCCTTTGCAGAAGTGACCACAGAGCATATGTATGTTACATTTTGAGAATTGCCATTGGTGGGATGAAAAAGCCTATTGACTTGGGTCTAAGATTCTAAGAAAAAGAGAACAAATGGTAAAATAAAATTTCTCTTATTTGTACTAATTTATAATCACGGTGGAGGCTTGCATTGAGTTAGGGAGAGTTTAAAGACTCTGTTCACTTTCAGGTGTGCAGAGTTCTACCACGAAGGCTTCCAGTGTTGCTGGGCTGTTCTGTCACTTCAGGCCCCAGGCATCTTTGCTATAGGCTTCCTAGTAACTATGAAAGATGGTTTGTTTTTTATATGCAGACTTGCAGGGGAATTATTTGTACTATGAGATAATTTGTGTGTACTTACATACAACAATAAAATCAAAATATTGGGACTTTCTCAACAGCCATAACAATAAATAGATTATAAACATATACAAAGTGATAAGCCTTAATGAAAGCCACAGTAGTAATTCATGTCTTTCTACATAGAATAAGTCCATAACATCCCTCTGGGTATCAGAATTCCTCCTGCGTTATACATAACAGATGATAACATAGGCATGGTCATCCCACTCTCCACCTTCCTCTTCTCCTCTTCCTTCTCTCTGGCATCCAGTCATGCTGTCTCCAAGTCACAGTCAGCACTGTGGATACACAGATAAATAGCACATAATTCTGTCCCCAAAGGCCTGACGGTCCTGGGGTTTGCAGCACAGGAAATGGGGCATGGAAGAGGAACAGCCAGGCTCCTGGACGAGTAGCATCCACTCTGCTTGGAGGGCAGAGAGCAGAGCATGAGATTCACAGAGGAGGCTGGGTTAAAGCTGATTTTTCAAGTCTGAAGGGACAGCCTAGAAATGAAAAAGCATGCTCGGCACAGTTGTCTGCGGGAAGTGGCATGTGGCCTGGCACGTCTGTGATACGAAGTGCTGGAGAGGCACAGAGTGGCAAGGGGATGCTATCTCAGTAACGGTGGGAGCTCATAACTTTGTAAAAAGAAAGTACTGTATCTGAGAACTGTATTTGGTTAGAAAGTGTTTATTTACATTGCGCCCAAGTCCGGCTCCTTTTACGTTTTACCTTTGAGTTCAAGCCTTAGGAGCTACACAGAATGTGTCCTTAGGAGGTGTTATGTTGCTTTAAATCTTGCCCCAGGCTGTGTATACTTTCGTTTATTCTTCACTGATGTTAGCTAATCGTTTTTTTCCCTTAGTATAACCCAGAGGAGATTCCTGTTGGTCCTTTCATAGTCTATAAACAGTTGATTATGAGCTCCTCAATTTACCTTACAGAGATCTTCAAAGAAGTCATTGCCACCATAGCCTCTCTGCCAGCTTGCTTTCAATCATTTCCTCTCCCTGTGGTTTTATGGGACTCCAGAGGGAGAAAAGCAACTGGAGGGGTGTCACGCCAGCCTCTGCTTTGCTGACATCCCAGCCCCACTGTTTGGCCTCCCCCACATTGTCTCCTTGGTCATCTTAGGACTTCAGAGAAATAAAAAGTCTTTTACAAATACGCTGGGACTTCCCTGTCATGTAGAAATACTGTTTTGTTTTATTTTTTAATCTCACCACTGTTATATACTTCAGAAGCAAACTAAGAAAGAAAAACATGCCTGTAAAATGTTAATAAAATGAATTAAGATGAACTAAAATGGCTCAGAAGTTAAGGGCTGAGAGATGTGTATTGTAGCACAAATTATATTTTCATGAGGATTATCTATATCAGAATCTGCATTCTAACAAGACCCCTAGGCATTTCTGCTCTGGTGGGTAATGACACACTACCTGATTCACCGAGTGATTTACCTATGGTAGCACGCCTCCAAAGAGGTCAGGGAAGTACGGTATGTTAGCTGCAGGAGTTAAACGCTGAGAATTGGAGTTGAATTTTGTTTTTACCAGAGACCAGGCAAGCTGATCACGTTGACTGCACAGCAGTGTGTTGTTTCAGAGAGGATATGGATTTGTCTGCCGACCACAGGCAGTGTTTTCAAGGCTTAGTGATAGCAGGTGAAGAGCTGTTCTCTTGCCCTCGAGCTGAACGTTCCCCATGATGACAGTTCTGCCCAGTTGATCTCCCCCACCTTCTTTTCCCTCTTAATCAAGACCAGAGAATAAAAAGTGTACTTTATTTAGTTTTTTATTTTATTTTAACATATCTAAATTTTACTTGATATTATATTGTCCTCACGAGTTTCTCAGAGACAAAGTCTTTGTGCAGAGAATATGGTTTTATTAGTGATGTGCCAAGTATTTCTTCCCAAGCCTCCAACTGTCACCACTGAAAATTTTCAAGGTTAGACCATATTGACCTCAGCTTGGTTTTAAGAATACTCTACTTCAGTTGGGTGTTTATCCTGTTGTATGTCAGTAGATCTTCAAGTGGCAAACCTTTTGTTAAATAGGTAACTCCCGTGGCCACGTGTATAAAATGATCTTTTTCCCTGCCTTGGGAAGAAGTCTTTTATTTTTTCAGAGTAAATTTAAGATGTAACATACAGTAGTGACCAGTATCAGAAGCATTTGTATTTTCATTTGAATTCTGTAGTAGATTATAACCCACTAATCTCTTATGAAAGCAATAATTAAAAAACAATGAGAAAAGCACTAAGATGACTGAGAAGCAGCACTTAGGGGAGTGAGAGTCAGCAACAGGGAATTTCCTTCAAGTTCCTTGAAGAACCCAGTGACTCTACAGAAGCACCTTTTCTGCCACAAGCCAAACCACTGTCCTCTCATGTCTGGATTGTTCTAGTAGCCAAGTTAAAAAAAGCAAGGAGGGTGTTAGGCCAGATGGGCTAGCTGTCCCCTCCCTTACCTTCTGTTCAGATGGGTCTCAGCACAGCCAGATCATACTGCGTCTCTGCCCAGTACACCTCAGTTGCACTCTACAGCTCCTAGAATAAGCCAGTGTCTCTTAGTGCTGCAGTGTGGAGACTTACCTCTCACTACCACTTGCCCTTTTGTGGCCCAGGACAGACAGGTCACATTTAGTGTCAGGGCCTTTGCACTTGCTGACACCCCCTGGAACTGTCCTTCCCAAGATATCTCTGTGATATTCCTTTTTCAGGTCTTCCCTCACATGGTTATTTCTCACCGCGGCTTTCCTTAACCATCCATTTTAATGCAGACTCCCTGTACTGCACTGCCCCCCTACACACACAGAAATGCACACTCCCTGTCATAATCCCTTGCTGTACTTGTCTTCATACCAATTGCTATCATCTGACATATTGTATGTACTTAAGTGTTTATTGTCTGTCTTCTCTGGGAGCATCACCTCCTCAGAAAGAGGGGCCTTTGTCTTGTTCCATATGTAACCACAGCACCTAGAACAACATCTGGCTTATTGGAGGTGCCTGCCATTTGTTGAATGAATGAATGAAATTGACCCCTTCTGACTCCACAACCAAACATGGATCAAGAGACAAATGTATTGTTCAGCTTCTTCCCACCAGCTTTGTTCCCATTCTCATCACATAAGGGGACTGATACATTTGGAGAACATCTTTTAAAAATTAACCACAGCTGTGAGTCTTTAAAACATTCTATGCAGTGAATTAGGAAATGCCAATTAATTGTTGATTTGTAAGGCAAATGGAGAAAAACACACTCAGTATACACCAAGTCTCCTGTGCTGAGTGTGCAGGGTCAGGCCCTGGTGGCAGGAGGAGGTGCAGGGTGTGCGGACCTCCTTCAGGGATCTCACACCTTCTCCCTGGGGTCCCTCAGCTGTGCATCCTGCAGCAAACTCTAGTCTCTCATACCCCCTCCTCTGAGAACTACTGCTTGGGTTGTGTGTTTATGTGTGTGTATATCCAATGCCAGTGTTGTCTCACCAAGGACTTCCTTGGGCAGAAATTCATGTTTTCTTTCTGTTTATAATGTTTATAGTGTTTGTTAGTAACCCACTGCCATGACTCCTATCTGCTGAGTTGCTACCCAAATGTATCTTGAACTTTATACTGTTTTCTTTTTTAATATCTTAAGATTTATTTTGACCACAGTAATATATGAAACAAAACATTCACAGAAGTAAATGTACACAATGCCCATCTAAGAGCTGGTGCCCCAGGGCTGGAGGGCACAGTGGGGAGGATGGCGCCTGTTCAGCAAGGCCATGCAGTCTGCCTGGCAGAATGATCCCTGTTCTGGTAATGCATGCAAAGCCATTGTTGGTTTAAGAACATTTTTGTGGAATATTCACTATGGTGGACCATGCTAATAAAATGAGCACAGTATCCACCCTCAAGTAGCTTCTGGTAGTGAGAGAGATAAACCTGAATTAAGTAATTACAGTAATGTAATCAAAAACTCTGATAAGTGCTACAGTGTAGAATACCACGATGCCCTGGGAACTTAACATGGGGGAATTTGTTCTAGTCACGGGGCCATGTAATTTGAAAAGGGATCTGCAGGTTATTAGGCAGGAATGTGTGTGAGGTTGGGAGAGGGGCAGAGTTAGGTGCATTAGTTTCTGAGCAGAGGGAAGGAGGTTTGCAAGACCTCTTGAGTGTTGAGAGTTAAAGGAGCCCTCTGTGTCTGAAGTAAGAGGATGACATGGGAGAGATATGCTTAGGGAGCTCTAGAGAGAGGAGCAGGGCCCAAGAGGTCACTCTTGTGTGTGCAGTACCAGTGCTGAGCACAAAAGAGGTGTGAGTCAGGCTATAACAGGTCCCCTCTATTAAAAGCTTACTCTAAACACATTGTGGATAATGGATTTAAGGGAGAAAGGGTGGAAGTTGGGAAAGCAATAAGAAGAACTTTGGGTTTGTCCTTGGCAGCTCTGACTAGGGTGGTGCTTGTGGAAGAGATAGAGGAACACATGACTGAAGAGATCATTCGGGAGGCTGCTGGCATCTAGGTGGTGATTGCTCTGATACACTCACTAAATGATCTTCTGGTAATCTGACTTGATCTTTAAAGCATCCATAAAGGTGCTTATGCCTGAGATTTACTGGTTTTCAGGAAATAAGGAGTCCAATAGTTAAGTTCATGAATTTGCCACTGTGTGCCTATGTTGGTAGTACCATACAAACAACTCAATAAGGTGTTTCATAACCTTGGTATATCAGTGTCTCACAGTTGTATTAGTATACACATGTGGTTGTGTCTTGCTGAGTGACATTCATTATTGTGTGTTTTGTGTATTGTTGCAAGAATGTCAAGACCTTGAATTAGAGCAACGACCAAATATTTGTAAATTTGTTGTTAAACTGGGGAAGATGGCTCAATGCCTGTAGCTCAGAAGCTAGGGCACCAGCCACATACACCGAGGCTGGTAGGTTCGAATCCAGCCCCAGCCTGCCAAACAACAATGACAACTATAACCAAAAATAGCCAGAAGTTGTGGTGGGCGCCTGTAGTCCCAGCTACTTGGGACGCTGAGGCAAGAGAATTGCTTAAGCCCAAGAGTTTGAGGTTGCTGTGAGCTGTGACACCATAGCATTCTACTGAGGGCAACATAGTGAAATTCTGTCTCAAAAAAAGAAAAGAAAACTTGGGAAGAGTGGAAGTGAAATCTGGGACATGTCAGTCCAGGTTTATAAGGGTAATGCCATAAAGAAAATGGCAGTGAATTAAACTTTTTTATGATGGGAGAGAAAGTGTCACTGATAAAGAGAGGTCAGGGCAGCCAGTAACCAGCAGAACTAAGGAAAACATTGCAGATATTCATTGAACTGTGCATCAGAATCATCGGCTGACTGTGAAAAACATACCAGACCAAGTAAACATTGATAGAGAAACAGTTTAGGAAAATCTTAACTGAAAATCTTGGCATGAGAAAGGTGTGTACAAAAATTGTCCCAAGGGAGCTCATCAATGAACACAAAAGCAAAGCAGAATTGAAGTTTGCCAAGACGTTTTGGAGAGGCAAGGTGGTGTTTAGTGACACTGGCAATGAAACAAGGGTGTACGAATATGACCCCAAAACAAATTGTCAAAGTGCACAATGGAAGTCAGCCAATTATCTATGACCAAAAAAGGTATATACATCAGTCAAAATCAAGAGTCAAAATGATATTGCTAACCTTTTGTGCTACCAGAAAAATTATTCATTATTAATTTATACCAAATGGACAATTAAGCAGATTTACTGTTTGGAAGTGCTGAAAAGGCTAGACAAAAACAACCTGAACTTTTGGCCAACAACTCATGGCTCTTTCCTCACAACAAGTCACCAGCTCACATGGCACTGTCTATGAGGGATTTTTTAGCCAGTAAACAAATAATTATATTGGAACATCCTCCCTACTCACCTGATCTAGCTCCCCAATGACTTTATTTTTTTTTTTTAAGATGGAGTCTCACTCTTTTGCCGAGACTAGAGTGCCATGACATCAGTCTAGCTCACAGCAACCTTAAACTCCTGGATGAAGTGATCCTTCTGCCTCAGCTCCCAAGTAGTTGGGACTATAGGTGCCTGCCACAACTCCTGGCTAGTTTTTAAATTTTTAGTAGAGATGGGGGGTCTCACTGTTGCTCAGCTGATGTAGAACTCCTGAGTTCAGGCAAGCTACCCACCTTGACCTCACAGAGTGCTAGGATTAGTGTGAGCCA
Organism: Galago senegalensis; assembly: GCA_963575145.1. Lineage (NCBI taxonomy): Eukaryota > Metazoa > Chordata > Mammalia > Primates > Galagidae > Galago > Galago senegalensis. The sequence goes on from CAUYTI010107137.1 coordinate 13,184, forward strand.
CTGCTTTTTGCAGAAAGGAAGACATTTTGATGACATTCTGGACATCAAGGGTAATAAGATGAGAGCTCTGATGGTCATTCCATAAAACAAGTTCCAAAATTACTTTGAAGGATAGGCTAGTACTGGTGTCATGGCAGAACTTTCTTTTCTAAAGGGAGTACTTCGAAGGTGACCATAGTGATATTCAACGGTAAACAACAGAGCACTTTTTCTAGGACAAGTTTTCAAAATTAATTGTCAGACCCCTATTTGTTGACTGAAGAAAGGTAGATATGTTGGTCAGTGTGTATAGACTGTTTGAGAATTGCATTTATGGTTATAAGGGAATATGTAGGGATTTTGACTTTTTCAGTTTCTTGTGAGCTTTGTTAGCATAAATCTATATTCGTGATCATTTTTGGAACCCTAGTGACAAAGACTTTGGAGCTAGCCATGTCGAAGGACAGAACTTAGACAGTCATGAATTCTTCCAGGTCAGTGTGTAGTGGTGGAAAACATTGTCTAGGCAGTACTCTTTTTTTTGACATACACACTTTCCATTATAATTTTTTTCCAATTTTAAGTAAATCTTTAAAACTACTTCTACCAATTGTTTCTATCTTTAGAACAGCAATTTTTTTACCTAGCAAGGAAAAGTATTGCCACCAAAAAAGAACTTTAGAGGGAGCGTAGTTTAGAAAAGTATATTTAGAAAAGTATATCAAATGTAGAAAGATTCAGAGTCAAGGAGAATTTTATTCTAAATTGTTACCTTGTACGTCTGACTTTTTATCACATCATCTTAATTTATTTTGAAGCTATAAGCTATTTGTTTTTCAAATCTCTTATCTGTTCATATAATGATATCTTAATGGTATAAAGTTAGGCAGCTGAAGTAATTGACTAAAGTTTAATTAAACCCCTTTTGGTACTCCAGAGTTTGGAAGATAGCAAATAGTAATGTAAAACATTTTGTGTGCATGTGTGACTATTCATTAACAATAATCTCCTCATGCTTTTTAGGAGAAAAATGGAAGAAGCAGAGGTACTTTTCATGGAACAGAAAAAACCACTGTGCAGGTAACTGAAATTAACAGGAATTGTATATACATTTATTACAAGTTAATATTTGTAAATATTTAGAATAGTACATGGCACATAGTAAATAATTTATGTGTTTACTATTAATAAGTTTTTTTTAATATACTCAAGCCCCAAACAAATGAATCATATGGATAAAAACTGTGCAGCAAAACCCCAAACCTTTGCTCCTAAAACAAGTTTGAACTTGACTGGTAAATTCTGACATAGCCTTGTGTGACCTGTTATGGAGGCCCTAAGAAGCTTGAACTTTGTATTCTTTGAGCACAAGATTCATGATTATCATGATTCATTATTCATGATTATCTTTGAAGTGTCAGATTGGTTTTAATTTTGAACCAAAACAAACTTTTTGGACGTTCTTGAAGAGATATTTCCTTATCATTTGGAGAAATAGAGCATAGCTCAGCTTACAGGTAGCCCCGAAAATGGCTCTCAGAGAGTTAGCAAAGATAATGAGGGCACCAGTAAGGGCAGTCCCCCTGTTGTCTGATGATGGCAGATGATAACTTGGAATAAGAAATTCCAAACTGTTCACCCTGCCTAGGTGCTAACTTCATGTGACATAACCGCTGGTGTCCCTGACTCCTACTGAGATATTCAGCAGACATTAATAAGGGACATATTACATGTCAAGTCTTTTATTTGGTGATGGGATTTCACCTCACTCCACCCCATCTCTCTGGATCTGCACCAATTCCTGCCTCTCTTTTGCCTTTGTGCTCAGGGTCTCCTTCCCAGATCCAAGTTCTGGATCCCACTATCCCCCTCATCTTCGGCCTTACTGCCCCAGCTCCTCTCCTGCAACATAACACCATCCCTTTATTCAGGGTGGGAAAATGCCCAAAGTGGGGCCCACAGTGTAACCTGGTAACTAGACCTTTCTCTGGATGGCATTCCTATTCTATCTTTCTTTCTCTGACTCCTGCTTCACAATTCACATAGTTTATTTTAAATACTACATTGGTTTATGTTCTTCCATGTTTCTCCTCTGGATTTGGGGCTATTACCTCTGATGGGTGCTTTTCTGTTCAGAGGTGTTGCAGCTGATGTTCTTATTGTGAGAGAGGAGGGACAGTGAGGGAGCATCTCAGTGGCTTTCAGGCCTTTTTATTGGAACCCACGAGAGGAAATACGTGTTACCTTAGGGCCCAGTGTGCACACACACTCGTCTATACATGTGGGTATGTGGTTTCCTGAAATAATAACTTTATGTGAGTTGTGATAGAACTTTTTAATCTTCTGCATCCTGCCACTTTTTCTTTTTTCCTTTGTTTTTATTGTTCGTCACAAACCTACAAAGTGGATCTCGTAACCTGCTAGTCAGTCATCCTTTGATAAACTTATAGTATTCTAGTGCCATGGTAGGGCGCCATGCTTTCTTGCTCTTCTTTCCATATTCTACAGTAATGTGCACAAGTCTCTCTCTCTTTTTTTTTTTAAATAAGCGTTTTCCTCTATGCCCCAGGCTAGTACCATGGCGTCATCATAGCTTACAGCAACCTCAAACTTCTGGCTTCAAGTGATCCTCTTGCCTTAGTCTCTCAAGTAACTGGTACTACAGGTGCCCACCATAACACCAGACTGATTTTTCTATGTTTAATAGAGGTAGGGTCTCACTTTGCAGGCTGGTCTTGAACTCCTGTGCTCAAGCAATCCACCCTCCTTGGCCACGCAGAATGACAGGCCCACAGTTCTCCTTTATCAAACTTGCCTTAACTTAATTCTTCATGTGTCAAACTCTGTCCTTCATTTTGTGTAACTAAGCTTGTTTCTATTTTTTTATATACCATTTCCTCCTCAACTTTCTTTCTGTTTGAACTTTACATTCTCCTGACTAGTAGCCAGGAATCATTTTATTTATCATTTTGAATGATATAAATCCCTCTGTGTTGTTGGACCTTACATAACCCTACTTTTAAAATTAATTCTTATATCTGTTCAGATCTTCATATTCAGTTTTTTAGAAACATAACTCCTCTGATGGTCTAATCCATAATTCATGCCCTTACATGGTCCAAGGATCACTCAGTTAGTTATAAAAATGGTGGGGTCTTCTATATGGTTATCAGCTCTGTTGGTCCCATGGGCTGTAGAGACACATCTGCTGGCCCAGATGTAGTGTTGCATTGTTTCTCTGTTCTGAAATCTATCATGTTGTCGTTTTTAGGACTTTAAGCTTGCAGACTAGAATGCATCGAAGTCGCCCACCTAATCTCAAGTATTTTTAGCATTTCCAGCTTAACATTTAGTGAACTGAAATATATTCATACCTTATAACCCAGTTCAAGGAGCTCAGGTTTAATGAGGAAAAGGGTTTCATGGTTAAAAACTGAGTCCTTACCTCCATGGTCATTTATTTTTAATGGGACTATACAATGACAGTTTAATAAAGCACTCACAGGCCTGGATTCATTTGCAACTTTTGGAAATAGTGATTCAGTCTTCCAAGACATAGTATAAGAATTTAATGTTTAAATAATGTAGGTTTGCAGGTTGGTTTGTCATATACGAGGTATGTTTGAAGACTGAAGAAATCTGAAATCTATTGTTTCTTTACTTAGAAGCTATAGTCAGAATATCATAGTGACATATGTGTTTGTCTTAGGAAAATTCTCACTGATCTCAAGCATAAGTTTATTTATGAAGGAATCACAAGTATGTTTATCTAAGATTACTCAATGCAGACACAAAATTATAAAGATTATAATGTGAAAATTGTTTTTTTTAAACAAAACTAAGCCAATATTCTCTGTCTTTGAAGTATATTTCTGAAGTTGATAGGCAATAAACAAGACAATGTATCTCAGTTTTCTGTTTTGGAAAGATCTCATTTGCATAGTCATAGAAATTTCCAAATGTTTTGTTACTAAAGCCAAGCCAAGGTTGTTCACTTGATTCTTTGAATATGTCCTAATTTCTATTATGACTAATGAAGCTTTCCTGTGTTATTAGAAATACAGCAGATTCTTTAAAATTTTTGCCAAATATTAGTATTATTGATTAATTATAAAATTATATTTTATAATTGAAAGTATCATGAGAAGATGGCCAGGTGTGGTGGCTTATAACTATACTCTAGCACTTTGGGAGGCCCAGCCAGGAGGATTGTTGAGTCCAGGAGTTTGGTATAATATACATATGTATGTGTGTGTGTGTGTGTGTGTGTATGTGTTAGCATATTAGCCAGGTGTGTTGGTGCATGTCTGTAGTCCTGGATACTTTGGAGGCTGAGGCAGGAGGATCACTTGAGCCCAGGCATTGGAGGCTGTAGCGAGCTAGGGTGATGCCACAGAACTATATCTGGGGCAATAGAAAGAAACCTTGTCTCAAAAAAAAAAAAAAAGGCTCGGTGCCTGTGGCTCAACCAGCTAAGGCGCCAGCCACATACACCTCAGGTGGCAGGTTTGAATCCAGCCTGGGCCCACCAAAACAACAATGACGGCTGCAACTAAAAAATAGCCAGGTGTTGTGGTAGGTGCCTGTGGTCCCAGCTACTTGGGAGGCTGAGGCAGGAGACTCGCTTAAGCCCAGGAGTTAGAGGTTGCTGTGAGCTGTGATGCCATGGCACTCTACCCAGGGGGACAGCTTAAGGCTCTGTTTCAAAAAAAAAAAAAAAGAAAGGTATGAGAAGAGAGCAAAGCAGACTTGCTAACTAGTGGAAGTCAGGGTGTTTCTATCAAAGTTCTTTAAAAAATTATTCTCCAGGATTTCGTTTTCATTTCACTTTTTTTACTTTCTAAGATGATTTTTAATGATTCATAGATTATTATTAAATAGATAAAATGCATAAAATGTTTATTTTTTCTTCTTAGCCTAGAGTTAAATGACACTAATCCTTCTTTGGACATCTCTTCCTCAAATATGTTTTTTACTCACTAATTACCTTGAAGATTAATTAAATCACTTCAGTGTTTTGTGCATCTGTACCATTTGGGTTTCAGACCCAGCACATAATCTCTATCTAAAAGATGGTTTAGAAAGGTCTGGGATGATGCAGAGTGCTTTTCTGGCGTATTATTTCAAGGCAGTTGAAGACCAGTCATAGGAAAATGCCAGAGGTGCTGGGCTGGCAGGTGATCCAGTCCCCTCCATAAATTGAGGAAAAACAATAATCATAGAGCTGATAAAAAACAGTCTTGAAAAAACTGAATAAGCAGCTCATGTATAAAAACCACAAAGATAGACCCTTTCTGCCTTTCCCAAGATAGCAGTGTTCTGTGGCTCCCATACCACTGGTGTCACTGAAACTGGCTGAAACTGTTCCAGCATCAATCTTGTGTTTGCACTTAATTCTTTTCATTCCATTAGAAAATGAAATTCATTCTCTTTCTTCTTGCCTTTTAAGACACCCTACTACTTGTTCTTATGTCTTGCTATAATTTTACAAGCTACTCTAAAACTTTGGTGTTAGCCATGGACTTTTTTTTTTTTTTGAGACAGACTCTCATTTTGTCCCGAAGGGTAGAGTTCTGTGATATCATAGTTCACAACAACATCAAGCTCTTAGGCTCAGGCAGTCCTCCTGCTTCTGCCTCCTGAGTAGCTGGGTCTGCAGGTGCTTGCCACAATACCTGGCTAGTTTTTCTGTTTTTAGGGGAGATGGAGTCTCACTCTTGCTTAGGCTCGTCTTGAACTCCTGAGCTCAAGCAGTCCATCAGCCTTGGCCTCCCAAAGTGCTCGGATTCCATTCCATCCTTGATTGATGAACTCTTTTTTTTTTTTTTTTTTGAGACAGAGTCTCAAGCTATCACCCTTTGTAGAGTACTATGGTGTCACAGCTCACAGCAACCTCAAACAATGGGGCTTAAGGGATTCTCTTGCTTCAGCCTCCCAAGTAGCTGGGACTACAGGCACCAGTCACATTGCCCAGCTAGTTTTTATAGTTTTAGGAGGGATGGGGTCTCACTCTTGCTCAGGCTGCTCTCCAACTCCTGACCTCAAGCCATCCACCCCCTCAGCATAGCCATTTTCCCTTTATTCATTTTTCTGAGAGGGGACCCAAAGTGAAAATAGAAACTGTTATTCCTTTTATCAAACTACCTGGATTGATCAGGAAAGGTGTGAGAAGTCACCATCAGGTGGCCAAGCACTTCTTTTTAAAGTATGAATAAAAGAAAAAAGAAAAGTAAACCGCAAGATATAAGTTTGTGTTATGGATTGCTGGTTTTGAACTTTGATGTTTAATAATGCCGAATGTGTTGGTGCTATGAAATAATGTCCATGGTAAAGGCTCAGCAGGTAGCTCTAGTGTTGCCAGGTACAAAGACAAAATACTTAACATTCTCTGAGTAAATTCTTCTGGTTGTATTGTTACAGTTAGGAATGGATTTGTTTTGATCTGTTTTATATTTTTGTGGTGGTAATTTATATACAAAAGAAAAGAATCATGTTAATAGCGTTTAGTGAATATTTTCTGTGTACTAAGCATCAGATGAAAAGCTAAGTTAAGAGTAGGTACTACCAGTACCATCAACCAGGGAAATGCAAATTGAAATCATAATGAGATATCACTTCACACTTCTGAAGATGGCTAATATAAAAAAAATAAAAGTTCTGGTGAGGATGTGGAGAAACTGGATCCCTTATACCTGATTGGTGAGAATATAAAATGTAGC
>CAUYTI010107139.1:0-16660 GCA_963575145.1 Galago senegalensis
GTGGGGCAATTCAACACAAATGTAACAATGTATTTTTGTGAATGAGAGTTGGCATGTCAAATGCATCCTCTAGAAAAATAATTAGTGTAATAGTCTTAAGATTTGTTTTCTAAAGTTGATACTGTGGGTTATTTTTGTGAACAGCCTGATGTTTGGGACCTTTTTTCCTCAAAATATAAGTCCTTATTAAACCAGGAATTTGGAGAAAAAAATATTAGTTAAAAAAAGAAAAGATGAAAGCTATGGGATTCTGTATACTTATCTTATATCCAGCTTGTGTTAATAAGGAGAAACCCAACTTGAATAAGTCTAAAAGGAAAATGGATTTTTTGGTTAATGTGACTGGGAAGGACAGGGCAGATCGCAGACCTAACAGGATCCACGGACTCAGTATCTAGGCTCTCAGTCTATCTGATTTCAGCTTGTCTCTGTATTGCCTCAATTTCTAAGAATCTATTATATGATAGGTATAGATGTGACACCACTACCAATCAATTGCTCTGGGGTCACACTCTTACAGTTCAAGATCCAAAGAAAAGATAAAGTTTTTACCTCTGATTTGGAAAATTCCAAGGGAAGTCTATATCTCTGCCCCTGGATCTCATGTCTACCTTTAGAATTGCTACTGGTTCCGGGGGGTGTGTGTGTGAAATAATGATTAGTCCATCCTGTGTTAAGTACCTCACTATGGGATAGGGTAGAGATACTGTGATTGCCTGTCTCACCAATACTATTAAAAGGACAGTGAAGGGGGAGCAGATTTCCAAAGGAAGAGGAGTGTGGAGTGCTATTACTGGAAGTGAGTAAGGAATACTGAGTAAAGCAAAACAGCAGATGTCTGCCACATATATTTCTTAGTTTTTTTTTGAGGAGATAACCAATTTTATTGTCTATCATTATGTTATGTAAAAATCTAGATTTGTACAGAAAAAAAGCCAAATGAATAGTAAGCAAATGCAAAAGAAATAATTTACATTTACTGGTTTTTTTTCCCATGATAGTAGGATGATAGCCATTTCAAAGCACATGTGTCTGGCTGTAGAGTGGGATTTGTTCACTGGCCAAAGCCCACCATAAAAGTAAGGCTTTCAGTGTCTCTGTATGCTCTACTGGTTCTTGAGAAAACTTTTGAGGTCTTGGAGAAAAGTCATACTCCTGGTGTTCCAGGGCTGTGCTGAGTTTTACCAAGTCATCTGCAAAAGTGTTGTCCACCCTTCGTCTACAAGGAAATCCATTAGATGGTCATACAAGGCCCAGTCCAGGGAATCTGTGTTGAGTGTGTGATGAGTGTCCTTCCATTAAGAATCGCTGGTGGACTGAAAGCTAACTTCCCAAATACAGAAAAATGTCACTTTAAGCCTCCTCTTCTTGTCCAGCCTCATCCTCTGGATAGTGCTGTCCAGCACAAGGCCTTCTTGCCATCATTCTTCATAAATTCAACCATGAAATTAGGAGTTGAGGTCAGTTCAGGCTCTTGTTCCTCAACCTTCTGCTCTTGTGAGGGCTCCTCTTCACCCATTATATGTTGGTGGGAAACTGTTGTTAATGTTGAAAGTGACAATGATCTTTTCCCCAGCAGCTTTCCCCACTAATTTTGCCTCTGATCCATTCACTTCCAATTCCCAACTCCAGACATCTTAGGGAGGGACTTATGTTTCTGGATTTTCTCTTCCTCCTTAATTTTATTACTCAGAAATTCAACAAAACTTTGTCCCCTTCTGTGTGCACCGCACCGCCGCTGCAGTCACAGGTGCAGGGCCAGGGAAGCCACGGCAGGCCTGGCCGCACCTCCTAACCTCGTGCGCATGCACAGCAATCCAAAGGGCCAGGGCGCCAGCTGCAGTAAGCTGCTGGAGCCGCGGGGTGGGTGCTGCGGCGCGGTGGCCGGCAGCTGCGGGGCCTAGGGCACTAAGCACACGGGACAGAGGCAGCATCGTGCCAGAGTCTGCGATCGCAACACGTGCAAAAGTAGACATCTTAGTTTTAAATTGCACTTCTTGGATTCTTTTTTTTGAGACAGAGTCTCACTATGTCGCCCTCAGTAGAGTGCCATAGCATCACACAGCTCACAGCAACCTCCAACTCCTGGGCTTAGGCGATTCTCTTTCCTGCATCTCCCAAGTAGCTATGAATACAGGTGCCCGCCACAAAGCCTGTTATTTTTGTTGTTGTAGTAGCTGTCCTTGTTGTTTGGCAGGCCCTGGCTGAGTTCCAACCTCCCGCCCTGGTGTATGTGGTCTATGTGGTTGGCGCCCTAGCCACACCAAGCTACAGGCACTGAGCCTACTTCTTGGATTCTTGATGTGTCTAATCAGATCATCTGCAAATAATTATACTTTTTTCTCTTTCTTTTAGATTTATTTATTTGACTTCTTTTTGTTTGTTTTTTTGTTATTAGAGATAGTCTTGTTCTGCTGCCCAGAATGGAGTACATTGGCCTGATTATAGCTCACTGTAAACTTGAATTCCTGGTCTTAAGTGATCCTCCTGCTTCTTTTTCTTTCTAACTTTCTTCTTTCTTCCTTCTTCCTTCCTCCCCCTCCTCCTTCTTTCTTCTTCTTTTTTCTTTTTCTTTGATAGAATCTCAATTTTTTGCCCTTGTTAGAGTGCTGTGGCATCATAGCTCACAGAAACCTCAAAGTTTTGGGCTCAGGTGATCCTCTTGCCTCAGCTTTCTGAGTAGCTGGGACTACAGGCACCTGCCAGAATACCTGGCAATTTTTTTTTTTTTGAGACAGGGTCTCACTCTTGGTCAGGTTGGTCTTAAACTCCTGAGCTCAGGCCATGTACCTGCTTTGGCCTCTCAGAGTGCTAGGGTTACTGGCATGAGCCACCATACCCTGGCTTATCCTCCTGCTTCCTGAAGCAGGAAAGGCAGTAAGACAAGAAAATGAAATAGGGTGTATAAAAGTAAAAGAAATATCCAGGCACCGTGGTTCATGTCTATAATATCAGCACTTTGAGAGGCTGAAGAGTGAGGATTGCTTGAGCCCAGCAGTTTGAAAGAAGCCTGGGCAACATAGCAAGACAGCCGCCTGCTTTCTCTATGAAAAAAAAATCTCCAGGCATAGTGGTACACAACTATAGTCCCAGCTACTCAGTAGACTGAAACAGGAGGATTGCTTTAAGCCAGGAGTTTGAGGTTCCTGTGAGCTAGGTTGATGCCACAGCACTCTGGCAACAACAAAAAGAAACCAAAAAATTTAAATTTTTTAAGGATGATAGGAAAGTACAGAAATCACCTGAAAACAATAACAAAATTGAAAGACTGGGATGTACACTCTACTTTCAATGAAACAAGGAGATAAGTGTTATCTGAAAGTACATTTATATAAGAAGGAGGTGAACAAATTACAAATGATATTAGCTAGCACCAGGAGAAGTACTCATACTATGGACTGTTATGTTCTTGGTGTATGTTATCCAGGCAAAAGAGGTCTATTATTTGTAGACCTGAAACTGAGTAAGTTCTGTTTGCGAACATTTATTGAATTGTACACACTTATGATTTATGCATTCTCATCTCTTATTTATTAATTAAAAAAATTTTTTGAGACAGAGTCTCAAGCTGTCACTCTGGGTAGAATGTCGTAGCATCACAGCTCACAGCAACCTCTAACTCTTGGGCTTAAGCAATTCTCTTGCCTCAGCCTCCCAAGTAGCTGGTACTACAGGCACCTGCCACAACACTCAGTTATTTTTTGTTGTCATTGTCATTGTTGTTTAGCAGGCCCAAGCTGGGTTCAAGCCCACCAGGCTTGGTGTATGTAGCCAGAGCCCTACCCACTGAGCTATGGGCACTGCCATCAGTTAAAATTTTTTAAAAATAGCCTAACATACAAATAAATAAAAATGAACCAGAGAGGTTATAGACTTGGAGACAAATAGGGGTAGTGGAGTATTCTAGACTAAAAACAGGGTGAATGTATGAGAGTCTGGAATTCTACTTCCCACATCTAGTTTCCGGAATATGGCTCCTGTGGCTCAAAGGAGTAGGGTGCCAGCCCCATATACTGGAGGTGGTGGGTTCAAACCCAGCCCCAGCCAAAAACTGCAAAAAAAAAAAAAAGAAATTCAAACTATTCAGCTGGTCCAAAGGTAGTGAGTTACCTTACTTGATTGGTTGCAAGTCAGTTACAGATTGAATTCCTTGTTCTGCCCTTTCTGCCCTTCTCACTACTGCATTTGACTAGTCTTAAAAATATAAAAATAAAATAAATTTTGTAAGAAAAAGAAATTTAAACTATCCTTCCCTGGAGAACTGAACCACCCCAAGACCATCCTGACACCCAATCACCATACATCAAAGTCTTCTGCTTTTCTCAAGCATTCAGAACTTCCAGTCAGCTTTTTAGTGTCTCATTATTAAATATGAACAAATCTCCAGAAATTTAAGATGGTTTAAGGAAAGTTTTAATATGATAGCCGAAAGTGCACCCATGCATACACATGCACACACACAAGAACCAAAAAAGGGGGGAACTTGGAAAAAATAGAGACAAAGCAGAAAACAGACAAAAACATAAAAACAGTCACTATGCTTCTACTCCAATTAGTATACTCAGAAAAATAAGAGACAATATTCATAAAACATGAAGAATGAATGAGAAAAATACTCATGTAGAGACCCATCATTAAAATCTCAAAATAATAAAGTTAAAGAACAGACACCTTTAAAACTTCCAGAGGTAGGAAAAAGTAAAAGTTTCCATTCAAAGGATCGGGAATAAGAATGACATTGGGCCTTTGAACAGAATCAGTGAAGGTAAATGACAATGGAGCCATGTCTTCAAAATTTTTATTATAATTAATTTCTGATGTAGTATGCTGTATCCAGCCATCCTATTCATTGAATGTTAGGGTAGAATAGATACGTTTTTAGACATGCAGTGCTCAAGTAATTTTCCGCCCATGCACACATTCTTAAGAAGCAACTAGAGGACATGCTTTACTAAAACTAGAGACCAAACAAAGAGGAAGACATGGCATCCAATAAACAGAAGATCTGACACAGGAGATTAGAGTAGTAAGACAGAGAGCTCCAAAAAAAAAAAAAAAAAGTGGAACTGATGGATTATATATTAATTTAACTGTGTATAAATTATTATTATATTAAAAAAGCCTATTGGGGCTTGGCGCCTATGGCTCAAGTGGCTAAGGCCAGCCACATACACTTGAGCTGGCAGGTTTGCATCCAGCCAGGGCCCGCCAAACAATAATGATGGCTGCACCCAAAAAATAGCCTGGTGTTGTGGTGGGCACCTGTGGTCCCAGCTACTTGGGAAACTGAGGCAGGAGAATCGCTTGAGCCCAGGAATTGGAGGTTGCTGTGAGCTGTGATGACACATCACTCTACCTGGGGCAACAGCTTGAGGCTCTGTCTCAAAAAAAAAAAAAGAAAGAAAGAAAGAAAGAAAGAAAGAAAAAGAAAAAGTCTATTGGATAGTTTAGAATGACAGCCACAGGATTAAACAGGGCTGTCATGTACAAGTGCATAGAGTGTGCGTGGCAGAACTCTACAGAAAATTAAGCAAATGAAAGGGAGAGACAATTATTAAGCTCAGAAAAAGTAAAAGTTGTTTAAGAAAGGAATTGTAGGGTGGTGCCTGTGGCTCAAAGAGTAGGGCGCCAACCCCATATGCTGGAGGTGGTGGGTTCAAACCCAGCCCCAGCCAAAAAAAAAAAAAAAAAAGGAGAGAAAGGAATTGTAGGTCTGACACTTTGGCTGTAATGAGATCAGAGACATCCTGCTTTTCAGGATGCTGCTGATGAATGCTGGGGTGGTGCTCAACTTTAAGCTGAAAAAGAAGGACATTCAGGGCTTTGGGAAGGAATCAAGGAAGCCCAGCACAGCACCCAGTCTGCAGATGCTTTGGGCAGCAATCTTGTAGATCACCTAGTCTGGATTTGTTCTTTCCATTCTGAAGGCATAGAGAGGGAAGGTGATCAATTTGGAACCCTGCAGAAAGGTTTTAGAACCCAGGACTCTGGAGTTTTAAGGTGACAACATCTTGGAATTCTTACTGAGCCTCAGATATTTTCGATTCTTCATTGCTCTGTGGATAAGGTGACCAGATTTTAACATTGGTAAAGCGGGACACCATGGTGGGGGGGACAGGGCCTGACAACAGTGCAAATTTTGATAAGCAGTTCTTGATAATCAGTTCTCAACAATTATTTGTTATTATTAAAGTTTAACATTATAAAATTAACAAAAATAATATAAAACGCATATCCTGGCGAAACAGCCACATGTCAGCTGAAAACCGTATATTCCCTTCCTGTTCTCCCGTGTTCCCTAGCTTGTCCTGCATTCTTTCCAAAAATCAGGGCTTTTTAAAAATGCCACAGGACACAGGACAAATTGTTAAAAATTAGGGACTGTCCCGCCAAAAGCGGGATGTCTGGTCACCTTACTCTAGGGGAGGGGGCTACTTGTTTGTTCCAGACAGTTTGGCTCCTTCTGAGCTGATTGTCCTTGCCTAGAAGCAGGGAGGGAGCCAGTCTCCTTCTGATACGTTGCCCAGGAGGGGAGTAGGGAGTTTACATTAGTCTTTTCATTTCCAAATGAAGTTACATTAATCTCTTCATTCCCAAATGGAGTTACATTAACCTTTTCAGCAGCTGAAAACCGTATATTCCCTTCCTATTCTCCCGCTGTTCCCTAGCTTGTCATACATTCTTTCCAAAAATTGGGACTTTTTTAAAACACTGCGGGACATGGGACAAATTGTTAAAAATCAGGACTGTCCCGGCCAAAAGTGGTACGTCTGGTCACCTTACCTGTGGAATGTCTTTATGATGTTCCACATGATTGTGCTGTTCAGATCTTGAACTTTAGGTACAGAACCAGGAACTCACCTTGCCAGATGCTGAATCTCTGTTCCTCTATTTCTAATGACTTCAAGAATGGTTTTGACCAGAAAACTGATGACCTTCCTAGAAAACCCAGGCTCATGGTGGGTGAAAAAACATTTGCTAAGGTGTACATAGTTTCCCAGCCACATCACTGTTTTCTTTTCTTTTTTTCTTTCTTTTTTTTTTTTTTTTTGAGACAGAGTCTCACTTTGTCACCCTTGGTAGAGTGCCATGGCATCATAGTGCACAGCAACCTCAAACTCTTGGGCTCAAGCAATTCTCTTGTCTCAGCCTCCTGAGTAGCTGGGACTACAGGTACCTGCCACAATGCCCAGCTATTTTTAGAGATGGGAATCTCGCTCTTGCTCAGGCTGGTCTCGAACCAGTGAGCTCAGGCAATCCACCCGCCTCTCCTCCCAGTGTGCTAGGATTACAGGTGTGAGCCACTGTGCCCGGCCAGCACATTACTGTTTTCAAAAATATTTTGAAATATTCACAGACCAATACTTTGGTCTCTGAATTGGAGTACTGTCTACTGAAGGGGTTTCTGGAGGCTTATGGAAAGGGCTATGATAAAATTGCATTCTCCTTAGATAAAAGAATATGATGAGATAATTGCATCATATTGGAATTCCTCCTGTGCCAAACTTTCATAAGAAACCTGTTTCTGGATATCTCTTGGTTTATTTTTAATAACCATCCTTTTGGTTAGAATAATACAAATTTTAAGAAAATCATTCATATCCAGGGATATGAGCAGAAGGCTTGGCTTTTAAGTTAAACACAGCCTTGTTTTGGGACAGCATTTATAAATAACGAGGACATTCCATGCTGCTTGCTGAGTCTGGCAGCATCTGGTCCGAGCCAGGGACCCTGGGTCCAAGTTCCTCCCCCATTTGGACCAGATCTGTGTGGCCACTCGCTGCAGCTAGTGTTATTCCCAGGACTTTAAGGAACTGGTTGCCTGTCACTGGGACTGGCCTTCCTGTTTAGACACTAAACTATTAGCAAGAGGGATGAGATAGTTCTGGATGAAGTATTACTGATTTCCACAGAAGAGGAGTTCAGAACAGAAGGCAGGGCATGCGGAAGAGATAGGAGAAATTTTGCTTTGTCTTAAAGCCCTTTGTTAAATAAAGTAACTTAGGAGGCCATTAATTGTACAGTAACAAAAAAAAAAAGGAAAGGAATTGTGATCATAATATTCTACTTGGCTCATCAATTGATTATTTAAACATAATCATAATGCTGTAAATATAACAGTTTGTCTATAAGTGGCCATAACTATTGAGAGGATGAGGAAGATAGAATTGGGGGGAAGATAAGAAATTCTTTTTTTTTTTTTTTTTGAGACAGAGCCTCAAGCTATCCCCCTGGGTAGAGTGCCATGGCATCACAGCTCACAGCAGCCTCCAACTCCTGGGCTGAAGCGAGTCTCCTGCCTCAGCCTCCCAAGTAGCTGGGACCACAGGCCCCCGCCACAACGCCTGCCCATTTTTTAGTTGCAGCCATCATTGTTGTTTGGCGGGCCCGGGCTGAGGATTCAAACCCGCCACCTTAGGTGTATGTGGCTGGCGCCTTAGCCGCTTGAGCCACAGGCGCCGAGCCAGATAAGAAATTCTTAATGAATTATGGTACATCCATTAAAAAGAAAGTGATGGGGCTCGGTGCCCATAGCACTTTGGTTATGGTGCCAGCCACATACACCCAGGCTGGTGGGCTTGAACTTGGCTCGGGCCAGCTAAACAACAATGACAACTGCAACAAAAAAAAAATAGCCAGGCATTGTGGTGGGCACCTGTAGTCCCAGCTACTTGGGAGGCTGAGACAAGAGAATCGCTTAAGCCCAAGAGTTGGAAGTTTCTGTGAGCTGTGATGGCACAGCACTCTACTGAGGGCGACATAGTGAGAATCTGTCTTAAAAAAAAAAAGAAAAGAAAGTGATGGAACAGTGTATACCTATCTGAAAGGTGTCTGTGATACATTAAATGGGAAATGAAACAAATTGTACCTCAATGACAAATCTCATTTTTGTTTAAAAAATATAAATATAGGTATTTGCCTTCTAGTGTATGTGCTGATTGCTCAGTTTGGTGAGTGGGGTAAGTTGTGGGGAAGAGGGTATAGTATGACCAATAGAGACCTTGTCTCTAGTTCCTGAGGGCAATTCTTGCAGAGGCCTAATGGTGGTTGATGGTCTCAGAGTGGTTGGTGGCATTTGCATTAAAGACTCTTCTTGGTGTTACATGTGATTATATGATAAGCCCCAGTGAAGAGGCCTAGTCTTTTTTTTTTTTTTTCTGTCTGGAGACACTCTTGTGCAGGCTGTTCTCTAGCTCCAGAGCTCAGACAATCCACATGCCTTGGTCTCCCAGAGTGCCAGGATTATAGGCATAAGCCACAGCGCCCAGGTCCTAGTTTTTTCTTTCTTTTTTTTGAGACAGAGTCTCACTATGTCACCTTGGGTAAGTGCTCTGGTGTCACAGCTCACAGCAACCTCCAACTCTTGGGTTTAAGTGATTCTCTTGCCTCAGCCTCCCAAGTAGCTGGGACTACAGGCACCTGCCACAATGCCCAGCTATTTTTTTTTTTTGTAGTTGTCATTGTTGTTTAGCAGGCTGGGGCTGGGGCTGGTTTCCAACCTACCCTCCCCAGTGTATGTGGCCAGTGCCCTAACCACTGAGTTATGGGCACTGAGCCACAGTCCCTAGTTTTTAAAACCAGAGTTCTTTGGTTATTGGAAGGATGATCTCTGAGCTGTTCTGCAAGGGAGGTCAGAGGCCTGTCTTTTGGTGCAGCAGATGGTAGGGAACAAAGGCTACTGTCAGGCCTACTTTTAGAAAAGTCTTGGCCATGTGCAATGGCACATGCCTGTAATCCTAGCACTCTGGGTTGCCAAGGCAGGTGGATAGCTTGAGGACAAGAGTTTGAGACCAGCCTCAGCAAAAGCGAGACCCTGTCTCTACTAAAAATAGAAAATCTGAGGCAAGAGGATCACTTGAGCCCACGAGTTGGAGGTTGCTGTAAGCTATGATGCCACAGCACTCTAGCTGGTGTGACAGATTGAAGTCCAGTCTGAAAAAAAAAAAAAGGTCTTGGCTCGGCGCCTATCGCTCAACCGGCTAAGGCGCCAGCCATGTACACCTAAGGTGGCGGGTTTGAATCACCAGCCCAGACCCGCCAAACAACAACGACGGCTGCAACCAAAAAAAATAGCCGGGTGTTGTGGCCGGCGCCTGTGGTCCCAGCTACTTGGGAGGCGGAGGCAAGAGACTCGCTTGAGCCCAGGAGTTGGAGGTTGCTGTGAGCTGTAATGCCACGGCACTCTACCTAGGGCAACAGCTTGAGGCTCTGTCTCAAAAAAAAAAAAAAAGTCTCTCTGAGCTTCAATCTGACCTTTTAGACCTGTGAGTGGAGTTGAGAGAAGCCCCAGAGACCAGAGGCCTTATCTTAGGGTATCGTCATTGGCACTGGCAGGGATTACTATACTCTATATGTGGTTTGGCAGGCTGTTCCCTGTACAAGAGTGGAGGAATGAAATCTAGGCCATACTCCACTAGTTAACCAAGCCTTGTTTGCTAATGCAGGGAAGCTTTTTATAACTGGCCTATCTGAAGGGGTATCTCTGCTCTAAGGGTCATGACCCTTTCTAATTTGCCATAAGGGGCCATATATGCTAGCTGCAGCCTGGATCTCTCTGAAGCACTGATAAGCAGATACTAGATCTCTATGCCATTTTTTTTTTTTTGTAGAGATAGAGTCTCACTTTATCACCCTCGGTAGAGTGCCGTTGTGTCACACAGCTCACAGCAACCTCCAACTCCTGGGCTTAGGCTAGTCTCTTGCTTCAGCCTCCAAAGTAGCTTGGACTACAGGTGCCCACTATAATGCCCGGCTATTTTTTTGTTGCAGTTTGGCTGGGGCCAGGTTTGAACCCACCACCCTTTATATATGGGGCCAGCATCCTACCCACTGAGCCACAGGCACTGCCCAGATCTCCAGGTCTTAATGGACCTTCACCAGAAGTCCTTACTAATCAGAAGCTTACCCTGGAAGAGGAGCTTTCCTCTTGCTTCTCTGAGTGAGCCGTGACCAGTCTCCTTGTATCAGGCAAACTGACATAAGAAAATGACTTTGGTCAATTTAGATCAAGATGGCAGCCTAAGCACTTTTAAGATTGTACCCATTCTTCCCTCTCCAGATCCCTTAAAACATCACAATAGCAAAAGGAACAAGAGTGGTATAATTAAAGGAGAGTATACCATCAGCAGTCCAGAAAAGTGAAGAATCTCTCTCTCTCTCTTTTTTTTTTTATTTGAGATAGAGTCTCAAGGTGTCACCCTGGGTAGAGTGCTGTAGCGTCATAGCTCACAGCAACCTCCAACTCAGGCTCAAGCGATCCTCTTGCCTCAGTTTTTCTATTTCTTAGTAGAGACAGGTGTCTAACTTTTTCTTAGGGTGGTCTTGAACTCGTGAGCTCGAGCTATCCACTAGCCTTGGCCTCCCAGAGTGTTAGGATTACAGGCGTGAGCCATTGCACCTGACCAGTAAAGAATCTCTTGAGGATAGAAATCAGTTAGAATCAGTCTCGGTGCCTGTAGCTCAGCGACTAGGGCACTGGCCACATGCACCAGGGCTAGGTTCGAACCTGGCCCAGGCCTGCCATAAAACAATGACAACTACAGCTACAACTACAACTTCAACTACAACTACAACAAAAAAGCCGGGCATTGTGGTGGGCGCCTGTAGTCTTAGCTACTTCGGAGGCTGTGGCAAGAGAATCACTGAAGCCTAAGAATTGGAGGTTGTGGCTCGGTGCCTGTGGCTCAAGCAGCTAAGGCGCCAGCCACATACACCTAAGGTGGTGGGCTCGAATCCCCAGCCCGGGCCCGCCAAACAACAATGATGGTTGCAACCAAAAAATGGTCAGGCGTTGTGGCGGGCGCCTGTGGTCCCAGCTACTTGGGAGGCTGAGGCAGGAGACTCGCTTCAGCCCAGGAGTTGGAGGTTGCTGTGAGCATGATGCCATGGCACTCTACCCAGGGGGACAGCTTGAGGCTCCGTCTCAAAAAAAAAAAAAAAAAGAATTGGAGGTTGCTGTGAGCTGTGACGCCATAGCGAGACTCTGTCTCAAAAAAAAAAAAATCAGTTAGAATCATATTGATGAGAGGACTAGGAACTTTTTCTAAAAGCTGTAAAAGAAAATTGGAGCAAATACAGAGAAAATCAAATTTCATAATGAATAAATACAAAAAGTGGGGGGACCCTCCTGGTTAATTAAAGAATTGCTTTCAGAAAAGAAGGGGCACCTTTGTGATCAGCCCTTTCCCCAACTTTTTCCAAGGCTAAAACCTAGAACTTCACAGTAAGAAAGTAAATCATTTACTTCCAAAAGTTTGCTAGTGTGAGCGTGGGATCCTAGTGAAACCACCCCCCCCCCGAACAGAATAGACTTTGGTGTAATCTGGACTTCCAGAAAATATGGGGAAAAACAAAAAAAGACAAGCAGCTTTGGCCAGGAAAGAAACATACTAAAAACCTCTACTGCTTGAGTAAAATTATTTTGACAGTTTGCAGGAGGGAGGCTACCAGCCCTTCTGTCCGTTCTGTACTTACCTTAATGTAAAGCCTTAATGTACAGGTCAAGGCACCCAGCCCACTAATATAAAGCCCTTCCCTTCAGGAGACAGCCAGCCCTGCTAGAAAATACAGGCCATTGTGACTGAAGAGCAAACCCAGGCAAGGTTATTTTTGCTAACTGATTTGTCCCTTATTCACTAAATATGCACAGATAGCAAAGGATTACATTTTGAGAAAATCTACAACATAAAAGAGAAGAACAAAAATGAATAAATAGAACAATTGACCCTGCATGGAGAAGGGGCAGGGTGTGTGCGTGTGTGAACTAATACAAGGAACAAAACTTCAATTTTCAGGTTCTTCTTTTCAGACATATTCAGAATATATTCAAAACACATTTTAGACATATTCAGAACCTCTATTAATTACTCAAGTATGTATTATAGAAAATGAAAACTGTATCTAAATTGAGGAACATGTAGAATACAAGAAATAACGAGTGAGAAAATGGGGAAACTTGGAGATGTCCAAATGCTAGCAAACAGGAACAATATTCAAACCAGACAAAAATAGAATTCAGAGCCAACAGTATTAAAATAGACACTAGGGCTGGGCACAGTGGCTCACGCCTGTAATACTAGTACCCTGGGTGGCTGAGGCAGGTGGATTGCTCAAGCTCAAGAGTTTGAGATTGCTGTGAGCTCTGATACCATGGCACTCTACCCAGTGTGACAGAGTAAGAATATGTCTCAAAAAAAAAAAAAAGAAAGAAAGAAAAAGAGATAAAGAGATATTTATTATTGATAAAAGGTATACTTCACCAAGACTGTGTTTCAGTCATGGGCCTTTATGCATATAAAGATGTGAATTAGAGATATATAAAACAAAGCCTGTACCCCATGACTGCATTAATGTACACAGCTATGATTTAATAAAAAAAAGATAAAGTCTATTAGAAACACAAGGAGAATAAAAACTTATCAATAACCAATCACAGGAGGAGATTCACCTCTCTTGCTATCACTTCTCTTCTTCCCCACTTTTTTGCTTGTCCCTTTCTCGCCTTCTCCTCTTCCTTCCTCCAAATAAACATGTATTTAGCACCTAGTATGTACCAGGTGTTATATTAGGTACTGTGGGCATAGTAACAAACAAAAGAACACTATAACCTATAAAGTGTATAGTCTAGTTAGGGAGACACATATTACTCAAATATTCATTTGAATACATGTAAAATTACAACTGAGATGAGAGTAGTGCAGGAGAGGTGCACAGAGCTATGAGGTCAAGGAAGTTCTCCTGAGCTAGCAAAACTTGCTCAGAGATCTGAAGAGTGCATTTGAGTTAACCAGGTGAAGAGGGAGAAAAAGCATTCCAAACACAGGAAGGAAGCATGTGTAAAAATCCTGGGGCAGGATGAAGCATAGAGTATATGAAAGAGAGCCAGGACAGCTGGAGCTCAGACAGCAGTAGAGAATTTCACAAGGCTGAAGAGGTAGATTGGCCAGGCTATGCAGGGCCTCAGAAGCTATATTAATGTCCTATCCTAAGAAAAATAGGAATCATTGAAAAGTTTAAAGTGAAAAAGGCCACACTGACTGCAAAATAATTGGATAAGGGGCAAAGGTCAAAGTAGGGAGATCAATTAGCAGGCTATTACTATACCTAAGAAAAGACAGTAGGGCTGGGTACTGTGGCTCATGTCTGTAATCCTAGCACTTGGGAGGCCAAGGCAGGTGGATTTCCCTGAGATCACAGGTTCAAGACCAGCCTGAGCAAGACAAGACCCCTGTCTCCAAAAAAAGAAAAAAAAAATAGCTGGGCTTGTGGCAGGCGCCTATAGTCCCAGCTACTTAGGAGGCTGAGGCAAGAGAATCCCTTAAGCCCAAGAGTTTGAGGTTGCTGTGAGCTGTGATGGCATGGCACTCTACCCAGGGCAACAGCTTGAGGCTCTGTCTCAAAAAAAAAAAAATAGAAAAGACAGTATCTTAGTGTTGGCAAAGTGGTAGACAACAAGAAAGAACAGACAAGTTCTAAGTCTAGTAGGAAAAATTGGTAGGGCTTCAGGATGGGTTGCCCATGAAGATGAGAGAGAGAACATAACAAAGATGATTTCCTAATTTCTGGCTTGTGTGAATGGATGAATGATGGTGCCATTTACTGATTTAAGGAACACTGCAGAAGGATCAGGTTATTTTGGTTTTGGTTTGGGGGAAAGGAAGAGGAAGGACTATAGTAGTTAGAGGCAGGTTGGTCATCTATCTCTCCAGATTGCATCTTCACTTTGCTAACTGGGGTCTCTTCCCACAGTGACAGACTCAGGTTAGACAGGCTCATTACATGCTATCTTAAGGGTCCAAGAGTGAGTGTTCTAAGAGGCTCAGGTGAAAGCTGCAAAGCTTCTTATGACCTAGGCTTATAAATCCCAGAGTGTCACTTCTGCTACATTATTTTGGTTAAGAAAATACTCAAGACCTTGGCAGTGCCTGTGGCTCAAAGGAGCAGGGCGCTGGCCCCATATGCTGGAGGTGGCAGGTTCAAACCCAGCCCTGGCCAAAAACTGCAAAAAAAGAAAGAAGAAGGAAAAAGAAAAAGACAATATCCAAGACCAGCCCAAATTCGAGGCGAGGGGTATTAGAGAGAGAGAAGATAACTGATAAGGCAAGGTTCTTGAGAAAGTAGAAAGGTATTTGTTTCAACTTAATGAATAAGCATTTATTATTAAGTGGAGCCCACACTTTATTCAGATTTCTTTTTTTTAACCTAATTTTCTTTTTCTGTTGTGTGATCCCATCCAGGATCCATGATATCACATTATATTTAGTCATCATGTCTCCTTAGGTTCTCTTGGCTGTGATAGTTTCTTAGACTTTCCTTGTCTTTGATTATGTTGATAATTTTAAGAAGTTTTTTGAGATATTTTGGAGAATTTGTGATCATCTAATGCTTTTTTCATATGAGACAGGAGATAGGAATTTCTGTAAGGAAGATCAAAAAGGTAAAGTGCCATTGTTACTGCATCATATTAAGGGTACATCGACATGATCTATCACTGATGTTAACCTTGACTGTCAGTATAGACACCTATTTCCAGGATTGTTGGTATAATGGGGACCATGGAACTTTAATGGTAGCTAAAGTGGTATTCCATTTATTCATTCAACATACATTTATTGAATGCGCACTGTGTGCCAGGAACTTATACATGACAGTGAACAAAAGCAAGCAAATCCCTGCCTTTATGAGCTTACAATCTAGTTCAGAAGAGACACAATGAATAATAACATAATAAATAACATCTATAGTATATTAGAAGGTAATGCATGCTGTGAGAAAATTGAATTGAATAAAATGGATGGGAAGGTAGATGACATTTTTTTTTAATAAAAGGTTAGTTAAGACCAGGCAAGGTGGATCACACCTGTAATCCTAGCACTTGGGAGGCCTATGCAGGTGGATTGCCTGAGCTCATAGGTTCCAGACCAGCCTGAGCCAGAATGACACCCTGTCTCTAAAAATAGGAGGGCATTGTGGTAACACCTATAGTCCTGGCTACTCTGGAGGCTGAGGCAAGAGAATCACTTGAACCCGGGGCAGTGCCTGTGGCTCAGTGGGTAGGGCACCAGCCCCATAAACTGAGGGTGGCAGATTTGAACCTGGCCCCGGCCAAACAGCAACAACAAAAAAAAAATAGTTGCGTGTTGTGGTGGGCACCTGTAATCCCAGCTATTCAGGAGGCTGAGGCAAGAAAATCTCCTAAGCCCAGGAGTTGGAGGTTGCTGTGAGCTATGATGCCACAGCACTCAACTGAGGGTGATAAAGTGAGACTCTGTCTCTAAAAAAAATAAAAATAAAAATAAAACAGAATTGCTTGAGCCCATGAGTTTGAGGTTGCTGTGCCATGGCACTCTAGCAAGGGTGACAAAGTGAGACTCAGTCTCCAAAAAAAGAAAAAGTTAGTTAAAACTGTTTAGGCTCAGCGCCTATAGCTCAACCGGCTAAGGCGCCAGCCACGTACACCTAAGGTGGCAGGTTTGAATCCCCAGCCCGGACCCGCCATACAACAATAATGGCTGCAACCAAAAAAAAAAAAAAAAATAGCCGGGCGTTGTGGCGGGTGCCTGTGGTCCCAGCTACTTGGGAGGCGGAGGCAAGAGACTCGCTTGAGCCCAGGAGTTGGAGGTTGCTGTGAGCTGTAATGCCACGGCACTCTACCCAGGGG